>CM030837.1:1554474-1596974 GCA_018105865.1 Metaphire vulgaris | reverse complement strand
CAGAGGAGGCAGAGACAGAGGCACAAGAGAAGAGTCCTCCTGTCAAGTGCCTCCATCTTCCTTCAACAGGCATCTGTTGTGGGCAGATTTCGGGCAAATCTCTTTCTGCATCAAAATCCGTTGTGGTTTTTAGGTCAACAAAACCGAGATACAAGCAACAGTGGATCAAAAAACGCACAAGAATCACAGCAAACAGCTGGTGACACTCACCGTTCCTCAACAGCTTAATTACATCTCATAGCAGCACTGAAGTACA
Source organism: Metaphire vulgaris (assembly GCA_018105865.1). Classification (NCBI taxonomy): domain Eukaryota; kingdom Metazoa; phylum Annelida; class Clitellata; order Crassiclitellata; family Megascolecidae; genus Metaphire; species Metaphire vulgaris. The sequence continues at coordinate 1,596,718 of CM030837.1, read as the reverse complement.
ACACAATGTACAACGGCTTCATTCTTTATCATGCATGCTAGGAACATTTTAAACAACTGGAATTTATTATTATTATTAACATCACATTATCATCATAAGCTACTTAACTTCTCTTTCATATTGCCATTAAACAGACAACTCCACCAAGAATTCATTTTTCCAGTTACATCCGAAAGAGACGGTCAGTCGGTCAGATCAACTGCGTACAGGCTGGCACCGAGCTATAAATGTCTGAATTATGATCATACAAGAATTGACTTTCTTTGTTGGCTTCAGAAAAGCCAACAGAGCTTCACGATAAATTCCAACAATGGAATGGAAACAGCGGCATAGCATGGGTTGGCGGCGCCCGGGAGGGGGGGCGGCAAGTAGATATATTGCGCCCTTAACTCCCGAGAAATCTGACGAACAAAATAAGTCCTCGCTAGTTGTTGCAGTGCAAAAAAGGTCCTGGCTTTGGCACCCGAGGGGGGGAGCATTTTACCCCCCCCCCGTAGCTAGGCCACTGAATGGAGATTAGTCACAAAACACGTCTAGAGCAAAACTAACATGAATGCATTAGTGTTAATTAAGGAAATATCAGTGCTGAATAAACAACAAGGTTTTTACTTTGCTTTGGATAGACTTTCACTACAACTGTTCTCAAGCATTCCTACGCGGGAGGTTATCTTGATCCAGTTTCAAATCAATAGCAAAGAATGCAGTCACAATTCCCAGTGCAGATAAAGACGGTCATGACTGAAGAAAAGTGCAAGTCTGTGATACTATTCACAAAAACCCAGTCAGTTAAATGGTTCTGGGACAGGGAATTTGATCAATGGGCTCAATTGGATTCAGACCAGAAGCGCTCTTATCATATCATTTTCCTGGATCTATTGCTGTAAATTTGAAATACAATACAGCACCAACGTCAAACTCTGAGTTGGTTCTGGATATATACACATTACTACAATCAACAATATCATTGAATGTTCAATTTATCAGAACCCACGGATGAAATCAACTTCAACTGTGCCTGTCACTTGAAAAGACAAAAAGACACAAAAAGAGAAAAAAGGCAAGACAAGAAGTCTCACCATCAATAGCATAGCACTAAAGCGCCAGACTGGTGGCTCAACCATACTCAGGGGTCTCTGACTCAGAGCCACGTGACTCCATATTGCTGTTACTCCAATTGTTCAAGCCATCAGGTCATTCCATCACAAATGTCTTGTACAGACATATATGAATTATGCATTGATTAATTATCGTCTTTTTATGTCACCCAGACATAAAAGCAGAAATTATTAGCTAGTTGATCACACTCTATTAATAAACAATAGAGTAGATGAGAAGAATTATTAATGGAGAAGAACTATTTTTCTCTAATTTTTCTAATCTATTTTTCTATTATCCTGTATTTTTATTACTATTTTTCTCTATGCCATTTTACCAAATGATATTTTGACCAGCCAAATGAAATTCTTCCACGTGAATATACAACTAGAGGTCTATAGGCAAATGTCATTGTCGCTTACATTCACATAGAAATAATGTTTAGAATACGGTACCTATAAATTTATGCATATTTCAGAAGTGGGTGCTAGCCCTCTGGACCACACAACTCATAGATTTACTCTATTTTTTACCGGTAAAAATCCATTTGGTAAAAAATAATAATGGATTTCTTATATCTTGCAAAGGCAAATACTGATAATTTCACTGATAAAAGTTGAGCTCAAGTGCAGCCCTTTAGACTCAGGTGGCCCCTTACTCTGGGCCAGGTGATCCCTTACTCTGATCCATGTGGCCCCTTACTGTGGGCCATGTGGCCCCTTACTCTGAGCCAAATGGTTCTTACTCATATGTTTTGTAACTGCTCATCATAACACAGCCAAAATAATAGATATTCCAATCTGCTAATTCGGCAATCGACATCCTGGGCAGTAAGAACCTTATACCAACATAGCAGTATTCTGAACCACACTGCAGGAAGTGTGTGACACACACACACACACACACACACACACACACACTCACGACAGGGCTTCATTAACAAATTCCACTCACTGGAAAAGTTACAGCTGATGGATGATGAGAGATCGGATAATATGTAAAGGCAAAACAACGGTTCCTGCAGTGAGTCACATCTGTCACTCACCTCTGCTCAATTCTAAAACCTTCCCTCAACCTGATTTTCTTGACAGGTGCTTCCGTCAGCATGCTGACATAAGGATGACATCGGCATACATATCCTATTGTTCCATTTGCTGATTCCACACACACCACACGTGCACACACACGCACACACAATGCCTCTCCCCTTCCTGTGCAGCTTGACCAATGAAAACAGCATTTCAATAAAGTATCTGGCTTCTTCTATTACTCGATTCTACTAGTTAGATTTATACAGCTCCACGACAAATCCAATGCTCATTCATGAGTATAATGCTGCATGTTGCAAAGCAGTTCCAGGTTAGAAACTTGTCTACAGTCAATGCATAATTAAAGGAGCAAGATTTAAAACAGCCACCGCTATCCAAGCACTTAAAACAAAGAAGTTTCTCATGACTCGCCATAAATGACATACAGGCGGCATCATTACCTACTCTTAAGAAAATAATCGTATGGTGTTTAATACAGCAAAAAAATCACTGTAATATACCATACAGAAGCAGTCACATTAAGATATATTGAATGAACACAAGTTAGAGGCTGTCCAGTCAATAATAATGAATCAATCAGCCAGCCATACAATAAACAGAGAAAATAACAGAAAGCTGAAACAGAGCATTAGGAATGCTTGAAAGTAGAATAGTACCAACTTACCAAGTTACCAATATTCAGTCTAACCTCCACAAAGACAGAGGAACTCCCCCCCCCCCCACAAGGAGAGAGCAGAATATCTGTTTTACTCCATCCTAACCCCCTTAGATTGCTTCCCTGCAAAACTGACTGACCTCTCCGGCTTGACCTGGTTCTAGTTCAGACTGGATTTGGTGTGCCATTGGCTGATGCCCTGGGCATTATGACAGGGCGCCATAGAAGTTCATTGATTGATTGATTGATTGACAATCTACATCTAACACACACCTCAGAGGTCAAGCACTAAATAAACAGAGTAAAAATATCAGAAAACGGTTCAGAAGGTGACAGTTGACAAAAAGACAAGAGAGTGGCAAGATAAAATCCATTGCGGCAAACCAGTAAACAACTGACACTTTGGAAACAGATGTTTGGTGGTGAAATTTAATTCCTAGTGCAACAGGTCTTCATGATAAAACACTCAATTAAAACAGTCCTATGATAACAGTGCGCTCATTAAAACACCCCAAGGCAATGACCAGTGCTACAGGCTCCTCAGATCTGAGGTTGTTGCTAATGTGCGTTTTTCTAAACCTGGTCCACGCAACAGTTCCCGCAAGTGCTAAGTAGACTCACAGTAATTGCACACATGCATTAGACAACCTCATATTGATACAGAGTAGCAACAACATCTGCAGCACCACTCGACATCCGGGTCTCTCGGGACAAACAATTCTCCCGAAAAAACTATTCAATGAATGAATCAATCAATGAATGAATCAATCAATCAATAAATGAATGAATCAATCAATCAACCAATCAACCATAATTGCATTCTCTACACCCCCCACACATGCAACTATCAAAGACTGGTGCGGTGTATCTAACATGGCACAGAGCGGGTGAAAAAAGAAGGAAAAGAGACTGGTTCCACGCACCTGGTCGTCGGCATAACAAGGCAGGAGCGAGCTGATTGGTTGGAGCATGTAGACGTTGGGCGTGACATTGGTGTTCTTCTTGAACCAGGCGTTGAGCAGAGAGGCGCTGATGTCACTCAGCTCCAACTCGTGCTTAATCTTTTCGAACTCGTCACTGTTGATGCGAGGCGGAAATGGTCGGAAACCGTACTTCTGACCCAAAAGTACCTGAATTTGAAACACAGAAACACCAAAGTACCACACACATTAAGTGTCTAATAAAGAAATAATTGCGCCAAAGGTATGTCGGCTAAAAATGCACGTGATAATAACATTAGGGCAAGCTCAGTAACAATAATAATAATAATAATAATAATAATAATAATAATAATAATAATAATAATAATAGCAATAATAAGAAATATAATAACTGGACATTTTAATCTGAAATGATTTCAGCATTTTTAACCCCTTAACTGGGCAACTATTTGTAACTCAATGTAAAATGGACGAGCGTTACTCGGGGCACCCAGTTAAGGGGTTAAAACAAGCACAGACCCAAACACAGAAACTAGTAAAGCAAGAGATGTCCTTATAGGGTCAACTTTCTCCACCAAGACAAACCAGCTAACCAGTGCCGGATTACCCATTAGGCAGAGTAGGCAACTGCCTATGGGCCCCACGACTTTTAGGGGCCCCACAAGACAGTGACGAAAAAATGTTTTACTTACTTATTCTTAAGAATAGTGCTATGTGAAAGGCACGTGACGATGCTGACGTCATACAATAATGTTTACACTTCAATGGCGTTCTAGTAGTCATTAGGGGCCTGGCCCCTGGGGCCCCATAAGCTTGACTACCTATGGGCCTCCACGGTGCTCAATCTGGCACTGCAGCTAACCTTTCGACTTTTAAGCGCTAATCTCCAACCACACGTACAATTCAAATAAAACATATGTTAGGTAACTAAACACACCAACTGGTAAAACATTTCACGAGTGGACACAAGTTAAGAAACAAATTAAATGTTCGAGGCCTCAAGTTATTATCAAGTCACCTATTTAGAGCGATGCATGGGTAAATTCTGTGGAGAGCGAATTGTTCAAAAATAATTTCATACCGACAATTAAAATGGCTGTCTCAGCAGAAATTTCAAAACGCTCCGGCCATTACTATCGCTTTTTCACTAGAAATTTTCGTTTCAAAGCAAAAATCTTTCGTTTCTTTGAAGAAATAATTTTATTCTATTTCTGTCTTGTGTGGCTAAAAACACGGCCGTTTTGAACATCGAGCGTAATCTTTTGGCACAAAAATCAACGACACACAACGATTAGTCACTTCCAATTTACACCTACATGACAGGATAACACCTTTCCTCTTCAACACAAGTAGGTGGCCAACCTACTCAAGCACGCACGCACGGCCTCATGCACTTACTCAGCACCTCCTTATTAAGCACTTCAAATGGTACAGAAGCTTCTTCTGTGCTATCCCTGGCAGACGTCTGCAAATCTAAATACTGCAATTGCCAAGAATAGATCCTAAGAGGGTCAGGGGTAATGCATTGCAATGCATTGTAGAATGAAAAAAATGCTCACGAAGTCATACATCAATAGATTGAAATCGTGCAAAGAGGATGACAAGGAACGAGTCCTTGTTAGAGCTGTGACCTGTCGTTGGTCGCCGATTGTCCTAAATGCTTCACCTGAGTGCTTGCGCTGAACCTACCACAAAGTTTGGTCCCAGCGAAATCTTCTTGCAGTTTTCGATCTCACGCAGGCAAAAGTCGATGATGGTGTGGTCGTCATGTGACTGTTCTCGTATTCCCCACCGCAAGTCCATTGCCTTAACACAGATACCAAGAGAATTTACTCACATAACCTCTCCATGTCAATAATAATAATAATAATAATAATAATAATAATAATAATAATAATAATAATAATAATATCAGTAATAACTCGGTTTATCAGTCTCACTAAAAGCAGAGATGGTCTGACATGATCAACATAGACAATAACAATAACAACAACAACAACAATAATAATAATAATAATAATAATAATAATAATAATAATAATAATAATAATAATAATGGGATAGAGTGGTTCAATAGAATCTATCCTGCATCAGAACCACTATTCAATGAACGCTTGAAATCTGTACCGGTAAACATATTCACGTTTAGTTTTAATCACATTTCATGTTATTCTGGTAAACATTAATTGCACACCTATATTATCTCTTCACATTTCACATAATTTCTGGCAGAATTGCACATGCATAATTTCTTTTCTTTATGCACAAATGATCAAATAAGCATGACACTGGATGTAATGCTTCTATAGTGGACCGTACATAGTAAAACACGGCCTAATTATGTTGGAGTTTGTCCTAATAGACCACTTTAACATCCAGGGTCATTCAGTAATACAGGAAACAATATTTTCAAACTGATTGCAATTACAATCTCTTGCAGAGCAGACACCAATACTCGGAAACAGTGATTTCATCAATCATTAGCAAAACAATCCCCAATAGGATAGGATATTACGGATAGGCTATTACGAATACAATAGGATACTATGGATAGGATAGGATAGGATATTATGGCGTTTTCCCATTGCACATGAGGTCATAAACATAAAGATATATATTTGAAAGAATTTAATAACGGCAAATCTCAAATGTTGCTGTTAACAACAATCACCCAAAATGGTGGCATGATTGACAGCAACTCTTTCATTTTGTCTGGCAAATTGTGTGATCATTACCAAAGTTACTCCAATTTGAGATAATTATCATCTGCTCATTGCATAACAGACCAGGACATCATCATCATCATCGTCCGTTCCTGTTCAAGTGCTTTCTCTTAATGGCAGACAGAAATATGTGTAATGACATCTGGAAAATCTTTTTAAAGCACACTAACAATGAAGAAAGGTCACACAGAGACAGCCACACTTGTTTGGATGAACAGAGCCAAACGGCCGGTTCCAGCAATTTAACTGGAACAAGGCAATCTGCTAATGGAATCAACATAACAACCAGTATTTGCTCCACTTAACACTACACGACAATGCTTGCAAATTTCAGCTTTAAAAATAAGTAATAATGAATTGACAGATCATAAAAATCATCGTATATTTCTTCAAATTGCATCGTGCCATTAAGTATGTCAAATAATTATATTTAATTATTAATTAATTTTAATTCACTGACAAATGAATTTTAGCAAATAAATGGCTGTCTAAAAATTTGTTCAGAAATGTTTCCAATTTGTCCATCACCTGGTGGTTTAACAGCAATATGACCCACGTGGCTAAGGGCCACCGTCACCCCAAGTTTAAAGGGCCCAGCTCCGTTAGGTCTTAGTTTTTAACAGTGAAATAATTATCAGCCCCAGCCTAAAGTTGTTACACAACCACTGATTATGTGGGCCCTGCTGTACTCTAGTGTGTAATACAGTTGGATAAACTGGTTAGTAATTCCTGCCTTTTGTAACTATGCAATAAAACCACTGCATTACTACTATGGATGTGCAAGACATCATTCAATGAGATCAGCACTGGAATGTCCACTGACCATCCTAAGTGATTCTGTACTATGGTTATTGCTTAGGGATAAACTATAGGGGTATACAAGAGACTGGAAGGGTCCCATGTTAGACTAAGACTTCCTAAGTCATGGAGTCATGCAGTCAGTGTAACTCCACTGCCAGCAACCAAGATTTACTCTCCCCTGTGTTCTCAAGGCAACTGATAGTTTTTCTGGCATTTTTCTCTACTTGGCAATCTAGTAATTTATTCCAAATTAGTAAAACTGGACTTTGCTACAAAATTCTTCCTGTTTTATGACCATAAATTTCAACCGTGAGCAAAGGTTGAAATTCAGTTGGAGAGTCAGTTGAGTGGCTACAATTAGACAGAAGTGAAACACAAAACTCTGTCTTCATTATAAAATGGTAAACATTCATAGAGGGGGGGGGAAGATTCATAGAGACACACCCTAAAACATGGAGTCAATTTCAGTCTAGCAACAAAAATGTTACTCAAACCAAATCTAAAGCTGACATCTACTGCTTGAGCAATCAATCAATCAATCAATCAACTTCTACCTTCCATTATCATAATGCATAATGCAGAAGCCATGCCACAATACGATAGATAGCACAATATAGTACCGGTATATAGTAAAGCATAGCATTTCTGACATGCTACCCCTCCATATGAAAAAGTTCTCTTAGAAATCATGCAAAAACGCGGCTATTTCCTGTTTTGGTCAAAACTAAATTAAAGTTGCAGTTATGTTTCATGCTAGTTGACAATACCCTCAGAAATGGCCATGGGTTGGGTTGGGTTAATAGATGGGTTGGGTTGGGTCAGACTTTTCCATATTAATGGTGGGTTTGGTTGTGTTGGGTTAGAAAACAAGTCCTGGTTTAAGAAATTGTAATGTATTACGGTGGGTCGGGTCAAGCAACCCTATTGCCGGCATGGGATGGGTTGGAGATTTGATGGGTTGGTCTGAGTTCTAAAGAATGGACTCATGACCATCTCTGAATACCCTTAACAAAAAGCCCATAAGATCGGCGCCAATTTGGATGAAAATTTGGGTGGTCATATTAAGATAACCAAAACTTTAGAACTAATTTCAGATTCCAAAATCTTACCAGCATTAAAAGAAACGTTAGAAAGATATTTGAAAATTTACTAAAAGCCTTTAAAAATCTTTTTCACAACTGCACCCAAGCAGATGATTACATGGACAGTGGTTTGACTCAGCAATGCTTAATTTAGAACATCCGAATATCAGGCGAGTGAAATCCAATCCAATCTGTAGAGGGAAATTGTTGAGTAAAACCTGGCTCCCAGCCAGCTAGTTAAATTCCTGGAAGATTTAGAATTTTCCCAGCAAAATTCCCCCAAAAGTAAGTGCCTGAATTAAACGTCAGCTAGATCTGAGAATGCAAAACCTTCCAGAAGTGCAGTGACTAACAGAGAACTCCTGGTTTTAAACAATGAAGCACACTTAACCAGATGTTAAACAAAGACCAATACATAGAAACAACTGTAAAATGTCATGCAAAGCTCATAACCTGACTTAGGACCATTCATCGAAATACCCTTTGAATAAATGAATTTCTAATGACCGGTTGGCTTCTGAATATACCCGCCACTGAACAAAAACGCGATGGGTCACTCACGTTAGGCTAAAAATTCCCCCCCTCCACTCCTTCTGCCATATATAAATAATGACAGGAATTTCTCTACAATTCTGTTCATCTTTCTGAAAGAATTCAAAGAATTTTGAAATGCCAAAGCTCAACTTCAGTGTTGGGCCATTTTTAGCGAGTACCTGAACAATTACCACACCTGGAACAGTTCTTAAAAGTCTGACCTTTCAAACCACTGCCCCCCCCCCCACCAAATGTTGTTTTACACAGCTAGTGTGACAAGCTCAACAGCTGTCCTGTTGTTACTAGATGCCACTCTGCTGTGTTATTCTACGGTAATTTCATATCGGTGTCTACACTTTTATCTGACGGTCAGTGCATATTGATGGATGGCATGTGTGCCATAAAAGATACTCAAGAGGGACATTTGAATACAATGCTTGTACAATGTACAGCGGACAATATCTGTGCTTAACTGAAGAGGCGTATATTTATCATCTTCTGGTAAAAATGACTAGGATACAATCACTTTAAATAGTAATTCCTACCGATATCAAAGACACTTTATGGCAATAAATGACATAACATTCACATTCAGACAACGTTGCATTCCTGACAAAGTCTCAAATTCCTAAATGCTTTATTTTCTATCATAGCCACAAGTGAAGGAAATAATGACAAAATTCAAAAAACAAACGTCACGCAACCGTTACTAGATGCAAAATTTTACAAAATTTTAAAAAATTTAAAAATTTAAAAAAAACTCTCTCCTCTCTCTCTCTCTCTCTCTCTCTCTCTCTGTCTGTCTGTCTCTCTCTCTCTCTCTGTCTCTCTCTCTCTCTCTGTCTCTCTCTCTCTCTCTCTCTCTCTCTCTCTCTCTCTCTCTCTCTCTCTCTCTCTCTCTCTCTCTCTGTCTCTCTCTCTGTCTCTCTCTGTCTCTCTCTCCCCACTATGAACAACCACTCAGTGGGTCAGAGTGTATGTGTGGAAATTAATATGGTCTGTGTAGCACTTTAGGCTGATGACTAAATAGTCAAGGCGCTATATAAATGTAAGATCTATATTCTAATACCGTTCTTCCAGTTGTGCTCATGGGTGCTATGCTAGGTTACAAAATGTAAAAGAGTTCGGATTTTCCAAAGCATTCAGCGGCCACAAAGTGCCAATGCCCGTACTGGAAATAGGAAAACTGCATTAGTTGCTGTCCTCTGCCTATTTGTTTTGCCATCATCTGGACACTCAACTGACCGTTTCCTTTCTACAAGACTTCGTACGCGACGTCCCGGACACTTTTCCCTGTTGCCATGGCAACGGCACTTCGTCTCAGCAGCGCAGCACTCGTGCTCTCGAGCACTTTTGATTGAATGCAAACCGCGGCACCGGGAAGGAGGACAGCTCGAGGGAAATGATTCTCCCGCGACGGACTTTTGAAATCCCGGAAGAGGAAAAGTAACAAAAACTAAACTGCTCTACAACGTCATGATTCCAAACGCACAGGTGTATATATATGCTGATACCCAAAAGGCAGAAACCAGTTAACACCATCTGCTTGCAGCAGGATAGGAACCTCCCTCCCTCTTCCTCTCTCTCTCTCTCTCTCTCTCTCTCTCTCTCTCTCTCTCTCTCTCTCTCTCTCTCTCTCTCTCTCTCTCTCTCTCTCTCTCTCTCTCTCTCGCTCGTTCTTTCTAACACTCCCTCATGCTCACTTTCTCTACTTCAAAACAGAACCCACATAAAAAACAAGTTGTTTTATTTAAAAGCCAGACAATGGAGTGCAGATGCTTTGATGTTCTAACCAGGTATTCAGCAAGAGAGGAAATGGTAGGTGGGGTGGGGGGAGGGTGTTTGGCGGTCACGTGATCTCATTAGCATATTCATTAGCTGCAGCCACCTGACAATGTCGAGACAAGCTTGGTGAGAAAAACATTATGTATCAATTCTGATTCTTACGCTGACGATGGTTGGGACAGAATCTGTAATCATCTCCACGAAAAGGTCAAACAGCTGGCACTAAGGTCGCAATTAACACTAAGTTTTATGTTTACCATGTGTGTGTGTGTGTGTGTGTCATACATGAAACTTTAGGCAGGGGCGTAGCCAGCTCATGCAAAGTGGGGTTGTTAACTAGAGGCACTATGCAACTGAACACCAGCGGGGGCCGCGGCCGATCCCTACTACACCCCTCCTTCAACAAAAAGTCAACGGATTTACATCAATTGTGTCGGACATATTTTTTGAAATGGGGTTGTTTGAACAACCCCAAACAACCCCGTGGCTACTCTACTGACTTTAGGGGAACTTCGAGCATATGACACGAAGTGCCACGGGACATGGCGTAGCCACGGGGTGATGTAGCCACGGGGTTCAGCTGACCCTGTGACTAAAATCAACTCTGAAGGTGAAGGTGAAGGATAGGACCGCCTCACCTGAAATTCCAGATGGTACTTTCGGCAGAAGTCTTTGAGGGTGGGGTAGACGTGCTCCATGAGGGCGTTCCGCTCTGCTATCATGTCTGAAACACATCATCAAAAACAAACTCAAGACCAACAACTCTTGACAAACCAGCATGCACACTTTCTGCAGACAATTTAATGTCCTGATGTCCTTTTGAGCTGACGTCTAAGATTCATTGCAATATTACTAGAAACTATCAGACAATAGAGGTTACACCCACAAAACATTTCAAGTCTTAGCTAAACTGCATCTGAATTTCAATAGTTACATTCTTTAACTCTTGTCATGGGCTCTAGGCCCTGATACTGCACTTAATAAATCGGCCTGAATAAATAAATAAATAAATAAATAAATGGTGATACATCAAATCACTGGTAACTTAATACAGTCGGTCTTAATATTAATTAATTCAAAGATTTACAACCAAAGTACTTTTCCATGGAAAATGCCATCACTGGCGGAGGTGGTGGTGATGGTAGTAGTAGTAGGAGGAGCAGTAGCAGTAGTAATTTAGCATAGATACTAGAGGTAAATTATCAATGAACTTGATTATAGATTTTCACATATACAACTTCTATTGGGCAATTTGTCCATCCACTCTATGTCTGCAGTAAGTTCAACAGTCCTCTCAATGCAAATAACAAACTGATTTTTAGAACACACAACTTGAAATGTCACTTATCCTGATTTACTGGATGTATTGATTTTTTCTCTGACTGACTGATCAATTGATTGACTGATTGATTGAATGAATGATTTGCTTGTGTTCGATTTTCAAACAGCTCACCATTTTTCGTGGCATTTCGAACGCTCTAGAATAAAATTGAGGCAGAATATATTGACAATTCTAGTATGGTTTGATGCATTGAAGATGGGGACACAAGAAAATGTGGATAAAATGCTTTTCAACACTCTTCAGAATTTTTGCATAGCTATATCCTTCTGTAGCAGTAGTTCTTCCACAGTCCAATGTCATACAGAGTATCAATTTCTGGATTTTTTGTGGTCAATAAAACCTGTTATACAAGAAACCAGCTATATTAAGACCCCTCTTATCTCTCGATCAACTTTGTAAACATTTGACAGAGAATAGATTACTGGAAGACTTTGTATAGTGTCGTTTGACATAGCTCACCATTTTTCGTGACATCAAACATTCTAGAATAAAACTGAGGCAAAATATATTGACTATTCTAGTACGGTTTGATGCAAAGTAGATGGGGACACAAGAAAATGTGGATATAATTCGTTTCATCACTCCTCTGATTTTTTCATATCTATAGCTTAGTGTAGCTGTAGTCCTTCTGCAGGCCAATGTCAAACAGGGTATCATTTTTGTAATATTTTTGTGGTCTGTAAAACCTGTGATACAATAAACCAGCTATCTTAAGACCCCTCTTATCTCTCAAAGGACTTTGTAGACATTTGACAGAGAATTGATTTCTGGAAGATTTTGTATAATGTCGATTCAAAGTTTGTTGATTGATACAAGACAGCACAGTAAGTAGAAGGCATTTACAGCAAACAGTTTTGATATTCTAGGCTCAATCTGAACTAACTCTAAGTCGAACTGATTTTTCCACAGGGTCACAGGCCTCAAGACGGTTTCTCTCCACTGCGTCCTGCTAGGCGGCAAACCTAACAGGCCAGCGCATATTCAGCATTAGTTATTCAAATCAGCAATTTAAAAAACCAGTGGTGACTGCAAAATACATAGCGCTTCCTTTCGTCAAAGCACGAGTGCATCTAGCTCTCTCTCCAATGCAAACAGGCAAGAAGTGACACACCAAGATATAAAAAAAAAGCCTTCATATCCTTCATAATAGCCTCCGTCCGTTCCCTTTCTCTGCCCGGAATCTACGAACTGATGGCATAACTCAGATAACTGGGCTTATTACTCTGTTGCTTCATCATCGCTCACTACAACAGCACAGATAAGTGACAAGACACTGCGTTTTAAACTGGAAACCAGAGGCCACATCAGTGCAACAGTTCAACACATGCTTCTCAGTCATTAGACAATCAAGGAGGGCAGAAGGACTGAGTAGAAATAAGAAGTGCTTTTATGAGTCCCTTATTAGATTATACTACATTGTATTACACACGGAGGCAAACACTTTTCAAAGCCACTCTGTCCTGAAGACCTAATACCCCCCCCCCCCCAACCCACCCACTCCAACCCCCATCCGTCATGACAATACATTTGGAAATATTTAATGCACTTAAGAATAAGCAGCTACTATGGTACCACTTTTATAAGTGGTATATACTGGTATAAACGCATGAGCTTTTACCTACTTACGTTTACCTATTGGGTAGGCACGTGACTGACTCAAACAAGCCACCACCCTCTCATCACATGATGACACTATGGTAATAGCATACATCATTATCATTGTGCCAGTTTGTAATCGTCTGCATCCAAGCAATCATTACATGGACAGTTTGAAGTGCAAGATTACCATAACAATGTTGTTGACAGCTAAGAAGTTAAATCCAAAAAAAAACATCTGTGCATGTTAACAACAGGTTGAGCTCCTTAAACCCAGTCAAGCCATTCTACATAATTCAATCCCTAATGAGCTAGGGTATACAGCAACGACAACCGAGGGCCCTATGCCTCAGATCCCCCTCCGGCTTAGGCCTGGACACATAAACCACACATCTGGATTCAGTTTGCAAGACATTAGCCCATCATGTTGGTGTTCCCATGCTAAATTACCCGTATATGTATTACAATACAACAACAGGGTTTAGAGCGGTTCAGTAGGGTCTGCCTACAGCTGTGTGTGAGAACCACTATGTTTTACTCATCCATTCATTCCCAAATGCTATGGTCTGGCTGTCTAATCTCATCTGCTGCCCTCTTGTCCTCTATATTACCGGTACAGCGCTTTCCAAGGTGGCAGTTTGCAGCATAACTATAGCATGATTTAAAGTGACTTAGGAGGCATTACTATAGAAGCAAGAGAATTACACACAATTAGCTCATCAAGCATATATTTCGTGACATATTTAAGGTGCAAGGGGAATATTTTCTACCCGTTCAATAAACTTTGGGGTTTGGAAGCACTGCTGTATAGTAGTAGGTTTGTTCCTGTCTTCTGTATTTGATACATCTGTTTTTTAAAAGGATCATTAGTTCTGTCTCTCATCTTAATTTAACCTTTAAACTCCAGGAACCCAGTATACTCAGTTGCATTCTAATATATAGCTACAAAGTGTCTGGCGGTTTAGGGGTTAAAAGGGCTTTTTCTCATTGCACTATAATACAGAAGATGGAGAGTCTACTATGTCCGGATAAACAATAAGTGCTTGTAACCAAAGCCTAAATGATACCTCAACTCAGCCACATGACAACAGCTGTAGTGATTATAGCAATTTAGAAACTATGCCAACAAAGAAAACTAAGCCCAAAAGACCTGTAAACCACAGAGCACCATAAAATAATTGATGTGGTACCTAACATAATAGGCATAAACTTCTATTAGAGCTGTAGGCTCGAGCCCCCACTTTTTGAGAGGCTACCCATGGAAAAGGGGAAGGTATGGCGTTGACCCCCACTCCCATTTTTGCACCCAAGTCTACACCAACATACTGCAAGGGATTAGTGAACTATTACTGAGTACAGCATTCATTATTGTCACATCAATTACAAGTGAAAATGTTACTGACTTTAAAAGGACATAATCTGTAATATTTTGGTGTTCTGAACATGAACGTGACTGAAAAATCGTTATCACTCTCGTTTTGAAGATATTTCATATAGCTCATTTTCTATGTTTCTATGTTTACTTTACCATGTACATTTATCCATCAGGACTGTAACAAGATGCTAAATAAGCCTTAAATGATGTAATATTGCATCACATTGCATAATACCATCATCTACACTACTGCCAGGAGGCTGCTGAAGTTGGTAAGCTTACGTCAGTTGTGTACTATATAAAGGCCAATCAGAAAGATTGGGCATTTGAAATATTACAGACTTCGTGGGATATCCAAAGTGCCACGAGCAGTTGGAGCTTTTCTTCAGAAAGGAAGGCAATCTGGTATTCTGTCCCTATATTGAGGGCCCTCGTGAATTTCTTAGGAACACTTATGACCCACAGGAATTGAGACTATTTTAGACTCTTCGAAACTAAGCCTTAAGACAATGGAAATCATCATCCATGTATTCTAGCAGCACATGCTATCCACGTGAAAGAGACATAGGATAACTTGAAGCAGCCACTGAATTCCATGGAATATAACAAGTACAGCTGGCAGCTCTGTATAGAGATTTGAAGGTAGTAACCATTTTAATGGGACTGCAGCAGAGATACATAAAATACATCTGTTTCTTATGTGAGTGGGATACCGGTAGATGAACAAGGGAATTGCACTACTTGCTGAAGGAATGGACACCCACACAGAATGTAGCAGTAGGAGAGAAGATTATCCAGCATCCAGCTCTGATTAAGGCTGACAAAATTCTGCTACCAGTGCCTACCACTCATTCACATCAAACTAGGCCTGATGACTACGTCAGCTTTCCGATACCTGCATGAAAAAGTCCGTGGACTCATAGGGGTAAAGATCAAAGAGGGAGTTATCATGGGTCCTCAGATTCGAGAGCTCTTCAAAGATGACCAGTTCAACAATTATTTGTTGCAGGGCGATGCAAAATGTCTACAAGTTTCAATGATTTCAGGTGGCACATTGAAAACACTCAATTGTTCCGGTTTTACCCGTAACTCTTCCACTGCTGGTTCACTTGGAATTGAATAAATAATGATGCATTTGAGAATGACTGCAACCATCCAGGACGTTCGGAATCTGTACAGGGTGGCGCAAAAAAAACCGGACTACTCACATCTAGGTTTGCATTTAATATAGTCCGGTTTTTTGCGCCACCCTGTACAACTGTAATTATGGATGGTGACATCAACAAGTTCACATATGACCTCAGCAAGTGACTTACACGGATAAATCCATGGATAAATCGTTTCAGGGAGGACAATGCAAACCTGTACATCTACTTAAAACCATTTTAAACAGAAGCAGCTGAAACAATCTAAACAAATCTAAATTTCACAAAAATTGTGGAATTTTATACTGTATGTTATTTAATATTATAACATATATTATATAAATATATTATAACATAATAATTATATTATTATATATTTATATATATCTATATATATATGGACTATTTATAAATATATATACTATTTATAAATATATATACACTATAAGGCTATATATATATATATATAATTTTTTAAATTTATATTGCAGTTATTATTGGGGTGATGACCGGCAGTCATAGCTGGGGCGGTCATAGCTGGGGCGGCTACAATGCGATACCATTTCATCACCATAACTGACAAGACCACAAAACAGACACTTCATATACAGCAATTATTATGCCAGTCAGCCTTACAGCACAAAGGTTGCAGGAAGCTGAAAGATGAAAGGAAACATTCAGCCCTGCAGAATTTTTTTAGTCTTTGGCTCCAAATTGCCAAATTGCATAAGGACCAATGCAGAAACTGTGGTCACATTTCAAAGGCATTTCTGAGAAAATGTGGGCTTGATGTTACAAGAAAGAATGGATTAGAGCAAACTCTTTGGCAGCATTAACAAAGTTGATGATATCACTACTCTGTGTCTCCCCCCCCCCCCTTGACCCCCGTTCTTTGTGCTTGGAAACTGGTAATTAATCTGCTCAATCGTCATTGTATTATTGTCTCACCAGCTCAATGGAAAAAACCAGCACTTTACTAAGAAATTAGCTGTACTGTGTCAACTGTCAGCAGTTTTTAAAACAGTAGATATACCCAGGCGCCATTCCTGGAAAGATCTTGCTGGAAGTACTGCTCATAGATAGCAAAGGGGAATTCGGAGAAATGAGGATTCACACTACTTTGCAGGATGATGAAGAAAACTGCACAAGATAATTTTTAAAGCATGTTGGGCAATGTGTGGTCATTGTGGGACAACAGCATGCAATTGGCTTGCGTCAAGTTTCAGTGACGTCTGCCAGATAATTAATTATTAAATACCGGTAATTATTTCCTGTTTGCTATTAATAGCTGTCAATTCCCGTTAAATCATTACTAAGTTACTAAGTCATCGCCCATTGCTGCTGCCAATTGGTCATTCACACTGGACAGGGATACTTAATATTTAGCAATTCTGTGAAAAGGTTGATTTTCAAACAAACACCACCAATTAATCTAATTACAATGACAAAACTATCAACTAGGAACCAGAATTTTCCAAAAGTAGAGACAGACAGACAGACAGACAGACAGACAGACAGACAGACAGACAGACAGACATACAGACAGACAGAGAGAGAGAGAGAGAGAGAGAGAGAGAGAGAGAGAGAGAGAGAGAGAGAAAGAGAGATGAGAGAAAGGACAAAAGAGAAGACATACAACAAATGTGGGTTTAGATCAGATGTCCCCAAAACAACCACGGCCCGCGGGCAAATTGTGGCCCGCCAGCTCTCAGAATGCGGTCTGTGAGGCCCCAACATTTTGATCCAGGGTTTATTCTAGGCCTTCTCTGGAGAGGGAGAATTTCCCCCAAGTTTGAATCTTCCCTGAAATTTTGACATTTTGGCAAGTAGTATGACCTGCCGGATGTCTTTTGCCCCCAAATTAAACTCCCCCATTGTCTAGGTGGCCAGAATAGCCACTGATGATTTTGATCTAATGACTTACTGCTTTCACAATTTTAGCTTTTGGTTTCTGAAAGTTAAGAATGATATCAAACAACTTTTTAAATTTTATAAGCATTTAGATCTCCTATGTATCGAATCAATTTTTCATCATAAGAACCCGGATCAGAATTATCTCTAGTACACTGTAGTATAAACTTTAAATTTTGATAATGCTGTGGCCCACTTGTTAAGTATAGATATGGCCCTCTTCTTAAAAAGTTTGGGAGCCACTGGTATAGATTGATACAACAGGATACAGTATTATTATGCTGCTGAGAAATCTATTTATACAGTAATTGATCATGCCATAACAATTAGTCATTAGGACGGGCATAAAGAGAAGACATATCCTCAGCCACAAAAACCAAGAACTCAATTACCGGGAAACTGCCACAATTTCACTATCACAAACCAATATGGACCGCCGCAAAGAATTTGAAAACCCAACGAAAAACTCCCGAGAATGTGGGTGGAAGATTGGTGGGGGGAGGGGTGGGGTGTCACCTGATAAACAAACCCAGGACAAATCACTTCAGCAAAATACCAGCAGCATCACAACTTTATTTAGAACACAAGTGTTTTCACATAAAAACAGAAACAGTGTGTGTGTTTGTGTGTGTATGTGTGCAAGTGCCCTGTTTAGGTCTCTCCTCTCTCTCTGTCTCTCTCTCTCTCTCTCTCTCTCTCTCTCTCTCTCTCTCTCTCTCTCTCTCTCTCTCTCTCTCTCTCTCTCTCATTTGCTCTCTTCTCATTTTCATTTTTGCTACTTCTTTTTAAAAAAAATATATATATATATATATATATATATGTACACACACACACACACACACACACACACACATATATATATATATATATATATATATATATATACACACAGGTATTCTTTTTCCTCAGAGAAAATTGAACCTCAACGATGAGTCACCAACCTTACGGTAGTTTGGCAAAGGAATGCTAAAAGTGGGCAGAAGTGGTTAAGATAACGGAACTGTCAAATGTCCACTTTTCAATCTGGAATTCCAACAATTTCTTACACTATGCAGACCATGCACCCAAACACTGATTCAGCACTAAAAACCACAACCTCAGAAACTACAGTGTCTGGGTGTCTGGCAGGTTTACATATCCTGACAATGACCGCCTGTCTTCCTTACACTACCCTTTCACATCAAAACCCCTCTCAGAACCTGACTTACCCGGTAATTTAGGGTAAGAAATATAGTCACACTATTGTATTACACTAGTAATGCAGAATAGGAAGACAAGGCCAAACCAACATCCGTTTGCACTCCTGTGGCTGTCATGAAGTGGATTAAAAAACCAAACCTTCAGAGCTAAAAAGTTTTATTATTGAGACACATTGTTTACCGGTGCTTAGGAATAAATTGTCTTGTCTACCACTATGGTGGGGGAGAGGGGTAAGGAGGTTAGGACTGGACGCCCATGGTCTCATAGCAGGCGATTCTTTAAATAAGTCTACAACAACTACTACTACTACTACTACTACTACTACTACTACTACTACTACTACTACTACTACTACTACTACTACTACTACTACTACTACTACTACTACTACTACTACTACTACTACTACTACTACTACTACTACTACTACTACTACTACCACTACCACCACCACTACACTACACCACTACCACTACTACCACTATACTACTACTACCACTACTACTACTACTACTACTACTACTACTAATAATAATAATAATAATAATAATAATAATAAACTAGTATACTACTACTAGTATACTACTACTACTACTACTACTACTACTACTACTACTAATACTACTACTACTACTAATAATAATAATAATAATACTACTCTAGTAGTTTTTTCAGAAAAAAAACAGTGCAGAAATAATACCATTCAAAAATTCTACACAAACCACAGAACAACACAGCTCAAGACAACGCCTGGATATACAGAATGGAGTTTCAATGGGAACCATCTGTGGAGTCTATCGAATTACCCCCCCCCCCCCACTTGGCTTGGCCCCGCCTCGCCCCGCGCCGCCGCCACAAAAACTCATAACAATAAGGTAGGTAAGGTCATGCATCAATGATCACAACATCATTCAACTGTAAACACAATGCCTACAAAGGTCTAAGGCTAAGGCTGAATACAGCTGAGTTCAGAGCTACGGTAATGGCATTAATCTATCAGTTAATCTTCAATCACAAATTCATATTGAAAAATCCTCTGCTCTTCCCTTATTTATAATAATAACAACTGGGTTCATATATATATAATTATATATATATATATATACATATTTATTTCTTTATCATATATTATATACTGAAAAAAAATAATAATATGATTTTAAGTAGTTAAGAAGGGTAAGTCTGTGTAAAAATCACTGTAAATAAATCGTAACAAGTACAGTCTGTAATCCATCAGGGTTGGGAAGTTGGGAAATAAGGTAATTCAAATAAGTGGGGGAGGAACCAAGGCAGAAGTGCAATCAAGTAGAAGATTTAAGTTTAAGGAGAAGGGATCATTCCCCAGGGAGGTGGACTTCTCAAAATAACACAGAAAACGGTACAAAGAGCGGGTGAAAAACATCTTGTATGCGAAATCTGCAGAGCATAAGAAAAACCAAAGAACAACAGCAGAAAAAAGCACACCATTGTATTCAACGCTCTTATCAATAGATAATTATTTGGCCAAGGACACAACAGTGGTCTATTTGTATACAATTTACATATGCGTATCTACCTAGCATGCAAGTTTATAATTTTAAAGCAAATGCTAGGCATATTGAAAGGGATACTAGACTACAAACTTCATGATAAGCTCCCTATCTCTTTAAATATTTGCCTTACTTTATCAGCCTCAGAGGGAAGTAGCGGTAAACAAGTTATTCGTTTAATGGTTTCACAAATACTGTATAAGGCAGCATATTTAATTTGTGATACCAGGAAATGAATAACTTGTTTACTTACTTTTGAGGTTTATAATGTAAGGCAACCGTTTATTGATTTGTGTACCACTAGTAAATTTCATTATATCCATATAAATAATTCTTTATTCAAAGAGGTTTTCATAGAACTACCGGTATGTTAAATATTCCATTCATGATGTAACCAAAAATACTATACAACATTAAGTATTTCAAGTTCTCAAATACTTTTCAAACCTGCAAAGTCTGCCTTAGTAGAATCTAACTAAACAGTAAAGTATCCAGAGGAAAAGAAATTGTGCAGCCAATTTCTACAAGATTTTCATTCCATGTCCCAAAATTGTAAGGAGATATTGAACAACCAGTCATGCATGTAAAACAGCCAAATCTCAAGAGAAGATCTTGCAATAATTAGTCATAGTCGGGAAAAATTTCCATATTTAGGTGAGAAAATTGTATCCCTAGAAAAATGTTAAATTTTTACAGTATAAGATACAGTGCCCCCAATGTAAATCCTGGCACTGCTGATGCTACAATGATAAGCAGTCTATAAATCAATATACAGGTGTATATATATATATACTAAAATAAAAGTTAGAAAATGGAGGCATATATATATATATATTATGTCATCAGTACTTAGTTCCCAAGGGTCTTATGAATGACAAACATGCATTGGGAAACAGATAAACATTACTAGTATACTTCTCAGCACACACACACACACACACACACACACACACACACACACACACACACATATACTGGTATATACTTTCATCTTTGAAAATGACATCAAGGAATCTTAACCTTTGATAAATTTACTTTATCCAGCAGTTCTAAACATCTCTAAATATCAGTTGTCATGAATGCAACTTTCAAGATTCCAACAGCCACAGAGCCACAGAGTTGACAATGCTCACAATAGTTAAAGTTTCAAGTTTAAAACAAATAAATACAAAGATTCCACAACCCCTTCCCCGCCCCCTCCCCGCCCCCATTGAAGAAAAAATTCTGGAGCAATAATAGCCTGTGTGCTTTTCCCCAAAATCAAACCACACGAAAGAATGCAAAGTCATGAAAAATGTCAGTGGACTTTTGTCATTTACAACATTTGGTGGTAGAATTTGCACTGAAGTACAGTAAGTCTATAAAAAAGGCGACACAGCAAAAACATCTGTTTGCTGTGGGCGCGGTCAACATGCCTCACAGTTATGCAAATTGATCTGGTATGTCTCTATGCAATCTAGAATGCACTGAAAGGGAAGACTTAACTAGCCAAGCTCATTACAGTGTTGTCAAACGGTGTCAGAGGCTAAAAAAGTGCTCACCCCAAACAGGTTCAGCTGGGACATTCGACCTTCAACCCTCAGTAAAGGGTAAATTAATTTAGATGTGTCTTCTACCTCCCAGAAAGAACTTTCAAGGACAGGCACTGCATTTCTCAGCAAATAATCTAATAATAATAATAACAATAATAATAATAATAATAATAATAATAACAATAATAATAACAACAGGGTTTAGAATGGTTCAGTAGAATCTGCCCTGTGTGAGAACCACTATGTCTCACCCATCCATTCATTCACATTATGGTCTTGCTGTGCAATTTCATTCTTTGCCCTCTGGTAAGTTTGCTTCTGTATCCCCTTAAAATAATAATAATAATAATAATAATAATAATAATAATAATAATAATAATAATAATAACAATAATAATAATAGTAGTAATAATAATAATGCAATTTTGTAGCACCACTTCTAATACTCAAGGCATTTGGAGTGGCATATGAGAGTCAAAGTAAATAATAGAGGGGAAGAATTATCAGTTGCTTCATTATGCCAAAAAGTTAGTTAAATAAGTTAATGACGGCATGAAAAGTCTTCCCCTTGCTCGCTAAGCATAGAAAGGACCTGTTGGGGGGGGGGGGGGTGGGGGAGTCTAAATAGTGACCAGTGCCCCCCCCTTCCCCTAGAATACCACACAATCAAATACAAACCAAACAAGACCAGGTCAATACCAGAGATCATTCAGAATGGAAAACATCCAAGAAGGCTGTGAAGGAAAACTCAACTGCATGGAAGAGACGTGTTTTAAGACTCGATCGGAAAGTACCGGTAATCAGATTCCTGGAAGGTCTGACAGAAAGAGGAGGAGAGTTCCAGAACCTTGGGCCTTAGGTCCAAAGCCTATCGAAAAGATGTCAACAGTTTTCTGTTCTTTATTTCCAGGTAAAATCTCTCCACTTAGTTATTCCACTCTTCAAACCTCTTGAGTGACGAAAATGACAGAAAGAACCGGAGTTAATTTGTTAAAAGTTAGCTAATCAAAAGCACTGTAAGGAATGCATTTCCAGCACTCCCATTTCTATCTCCAATGCATTAACCTACAAGATAAAATTCATTGTCTATCAATGCCTAACATCTACACTGTGGTCCAAAAAATCCTGTACCCTTTTTATCTTGGCTGTAACATTGTCATATTTTGACCAAGGTTCATAAACTTGGTGGGATAGTAGCTGACAGAATTCAAACACATCTAAGTTCAGATTGTTCACAACACACTTTATTTGTAGCAACTGTATGTCACGAAACAAAGCACATCACATGGTAATTATCTGTTTGCATGGTACAAAATTTGGCAACAGTGACCATTGTGTCAGTGGCAAATGCACACAGACAGCTAAAGCATGCATAGTGAACGGATGGCAGGAAGCATCTTCTGCAGTAGCACGACACATTAGCAGATGTCATTCACCTTGATATATCTGGCACAATGAAGATGAGACTGAAGCCAGTTTTGATGCAACAATGGAAACGATTACCGGTATACTGACTTTCTCAACTTTGGGTGTGCGTTTGCGCAAAACAGGCTCTCATCTGTAATGTCCTGTTTCTTGACTGCAACTCGAACACAAATTCTCTCATTTTGTAGGTTAACTGGTGCTGCCACTGCGAAGAATTCTGTCACGTTGACCTGGACTTGAAGTGCCTAAAGAAGCACTGTTTGCAGGATTTGACTACAGCCAATTGGCTAGCTCGTTTCACACGATCAAAGCAGTTGCAGAACAATTTCTCCTCGGCAGAAGTTGTCTTCCACCTTCTTCACTAACGAGAGGGTCAGGTTTTCACGTGACTTGCTGCTGCAGGAGATGCTTCCTGCCACCCTCTCACTACGGGTACTGCTGCCAATTGACACCATTCAAACGAGTAATTACGAAGTGCTTTGTTTTGTGACATACAGTTGCTACAAATAAAACCTGTTGCAAATAACCTGAACATAGGTATTGGAGGTTGTTTCAGCTACATTCCTACTGACTTTTATCCAGACTGGTCAAAAATTGACAAAGTTATAGTCAAAATAGAAAGGATGTGGAATTTTTTTGGACCACAGTGTACAATATATGGCTAAAGAATTAACTTCAAACTGTAGTAAAAGCACTGTAATAAACCAACTGCAAACTTCTATGACCATAAGTTGAATTGCAATACCAAATTACTGATTCAATGCTCCAGTACCGGTACTAGAAAGCAGAGTGCAACACTCTTCTTCATAGCCTGGTTCAATTCCTATTTTAGACATTCCCAGTATGGTCCCTAACATGCTTCAAATCAAGCTCACCGCGGCAATCCATTGATATAAGAACAAAGTTGAGAGGTGTCATTTGTTGCTACAAACCCAAGCTCAATGTATACAATGGCCAGCAATCAGTGCACAGTCCGCGTGCGTCCAACGCACGACAGGGACACTTGTCTTGATATGGATTTCTCATAAATGCCGGTATTGTTCCAGTTCTTGTTTTGGTGAGTTGGTGCATCTAAACGAATGTGGCCACTATTGCTCAAAAGTGGTGGAAACACTACGCAAGAAACCGGACGTAAATATAATGACAAACGAGAAACTGATCTTAGCACAACTGTGAAAATATCTCCATTGGAAATGTATCAATGTCATTGTATATCTTGTACTGTTCCTGTGCAAGTTATCCAATCTCCGTACTCAGTCGTTCAATGACAGATATAATAGTAATAATAATAATAATAATGTGATTTTAAGTGGTTTAGGAGGCAAAGTTAGCAGTTAGCCTGTATGAAAACCAATGTAATAATAACTCTTAACAATGAAACCCAGTTTTTGCAGGTATCTTTTGAATCTGTTTATTGCTTCAACTGTTACTGCCTCTTTCCAAACTGTTCCATGTTTCCACAACCCTTGCATTAAAAATGTTTCTTCTTTGATCCCATCCTCAGCTTGAACAATTCACACTTATGGCCTCTGGTGCTGCTGTGGTGTTAATGTAATGTAATGTAACAAAATATTTGTATAGTGCCTCTTCTGAAGAATCGCTCAGAAGTGCTCCCACAGCAAATTACTGTACATTGACAAAGAGATCAGTTTTAAGTCGTTTCAAAAAGAGGGCCATATAATTAGGACTTGCTAAGCCACACATACTGATGTCAAGAGCATTCCAAAGGATAAGGCCAACTGATTCAAAACCTCGCTTCAGGAACAAGGAGGTTCGTGCTTGGGGCACACTGAGAAGACCATTGGTCGTGGACCGAAGACATGGCCGACAAGGGATAGAGCTAAGAGGATGGAGTAGCTCTGAAAGGTAAGATGGAGTGGCACCATAAAGAGAGAGTTAATGCAATGGTTCTTAACCTCGCTTGAGGTATCGAACCCCAACAGTTTCATATGCACATTCGCCAAACCCTTCTTTGTGGAAAAATTTTAAAATATATATATATATATATATATATATATATATATATATATATATAAGTTCGGTCATGAGAGGCAATCCGCTCCTATGGAACTCTTTGCCAGATCTCTGTCAGGACTTTTAGAATGAACCTAAAAACACACTTTTTTAACATCGGATATAAGTGACACGTGTCAAAGCACTTTTGTCTTTAGCCTAAGCTGTGTCCACTGCGCTATAGAAATTGTCTAATTAATAATAATAATATATATGTGTGTGAGTGTGTGGTGTGTGTGTGTGTGTGTGAGTCAGGTGTGTGTCTTGAGTCTTGACCTCACTCCTGCTGAACCCCAGAGACTGTCTCACCAAACCCTAGGGCTTAAGAACCACTGTGTTAATGTAAAGATCGACCATATGGCACATCTACTTTCCCAGTAATTATTTTGTATAAGAGACACCAGCACTAGTGCTAGGAATTTCGAACATAAGAGCCTAATACTTGCTTTTTAGTATTGTGCTAACAAGTCCTCATCCAAATTTCTAGATGGGGTGTAAAGGAATCTAGGGAGATTTGCCAGCTGCAGTTCATCCCCGAACCTGCCACTAGCAGCTCGATGTTTCCAGTGTAAGTGCAAACATAGATAATTTAGTCCACAATTTAAAGGCACAAAATACCGTAGCCTATGAATTCTCTGGAAGGACATTGACGATGTGATGTTATATTGATACCTCCATCCTAATCTTAAACTTCTATAGCACCACTTCATAATGCATAGAAGCATCAGCCGATGGCAAACCAAAATTACAATCCTGCAAGATCCTGGTCAAATCCAGGAAAGACACGTGATGACAAGTGCTAAGAATCCATCAGACCCTAAAATCTCAGTGGTCATATATTCAACAGATGCTTAAATCAAAGGGATGGTTCTTACCTGAGAAAGTTGAGCTGAGGAATACTCGAATCTTGTGAGAGGAGACGGGGGGCAACTGGGTCAAGTCCCCTTCGAGGATCGGTGCAACGTCCCATGTCACGTCCACGTTGGAGTATTGCAGCGAAAGTTGACGATGGCAGAATGCCATTACGGATAAAAAATCATCCAAGACGAAGACGAAATATTCCCCTCAAACACGACAATGATGATAATTATAATACGCTACACTTGGGTCCTGTAGGTATCTGTACCGGTACTCACTGCTCTATCACTACTGCGACGACTCATAAATAGGTTGCTAAAATCAAATGGTTCGTCTTAAACATATCGACGATTCGTTATCGACGCAAAAATTCTCTTAATTTGCAATAAAATCCTCTAATTTAATTACAAAACAGTTCGCTGTTTGTTTACTGATTCAAAAACTTCGCTGTTAAATAATAATTAAAAACAAGACCTAGGGCGTCGTTAATAGACTTCCAAGCGTGATATTTTATCCGCACTGTGTGCGACCGGCGGTGGGCCGCTGTCCCTTCCTCCTCGCGGCGTTTGATCTACGGTCGGTGGCAAACAAGCCGATGACATATTCAACGAAGCGTCTAAACGTCGTCTGCTCCTATCCAAGGGCTTTCGCCGAGATAAATACAGGCGGCGGTGCGAAAGGGTGGAGGGAGTAAAAGAGATTGCCAGGACCAATGTCCTGGCACGCATGTCTCGTATGTATAGTACTCGAATACTGTAGTACAACGGGTTAGACCGGAGACGCAGGCGCAGTTGCGTAGATAGCGGCTTCGGGCCCCGAAGTTCGGGGCCATATTAGACGCATGCATTATGAAGGGCTTCGCAGGAATGTGACTATTTTACCGATTTAAAAGAGCGAGTCTGCATTGAGAAATCATGGACGTCCGCAGAAATGTTTCCACAGGTGCAAAACAGGGTCTTGTGACGAAAGAAACGAAAACTTTGTCCAGTGGTGCAAGTTCATCGGATTCTAATATAAATTCATATTTTAACTTAGTCCTATAGGTCAGTGGTTCTCAACCAGTGGTCCGCGGACTAAAAGTGGTCCGCGAGAGGGGGTCTAGTGGTCCGCGGCGAAGTTTGAAAAAACGCCAATAAAAATTAGCAGTGACTATTTTAAGCGTGGAGTCCAACCAAAATGTGGAGTCCAAAGTCAATAATGTGGAGTCGAAGACTGAGAATTGGGGAGTCCACAAATATCATTTTTACTGTCTAAAAACTTTAATTATTTTAGTTTTTCATCAGTATAAGTAACTTTTACTTTACTAAAATACTTATAATACTGATGTAGCCTGAACTGCGACGCTCATCCCGTGGCATTGGTCTTCTGATTTATAAATGTTATTGCTAATCAGAAGTGAGACTGGCTGGCAGTGGCTGCCATTAATCATTTACTACATTTACAAAATTGAGATAAAAACTATGGACATTTGGTCTAACATCTTCTGTTGTGTTGCATGGCAGATATTTTTGGCTGCATTTGCTGACTCCTGAGAGGGCAAAATAGCACATTTAACAGCTAAATGTTGTATGCCCCGACCCCCACCAGGGGCTTTGCCCCTGACCCCACTGGGAGCTCTGCCCCCGACCCTTATAGGCTCGCGCTCAACGCGCTCGTCATGATGTGGAGTCCAAACAGATCCTTAAAATAGTTACTGAAAATTAGACATATATTTTCAATCTTTAGCATTATTCACTACGTCGATATCAATCGCTATTGTAAACGTAGGCCATCGTCTTCTGTATTTATAGCGCATCCAGCATGACAACCGCCGTTGTTCCATAATGCTAATAATGCACAGTACATGTGCAAATCAACCGCATATTTGAAAGTTATTTCGTCCTGTTATCAGTGGCGGCTCTAGGATTTGGCAAGTGGGGGGGCCGTTGGGGGGGCAACTTCTAATCATGGGGGCCAACCATTTGTTGTTTAATGTATGTAGCATTAAGTATAGGGTCCCAACTGGGGGGGCCACTGGGGGCCAGGCTCTCAATAGGGGGGCACGGGCCCCCCTGACCCCGGTGGAGCCGCCACTGCCTGTTATAGATCGAATTCAAGCACCATATTCAGCCACTATCTTTAGCATCCATTACTACATTGATATCAATCGCTATTGCAAACATGGGCCATCACCTTCTGCATTTAAAACGACTCATCCATGACAACCCTCGTTATTCCATAATGCTAATATTACACAGGATTTGTGAAAATACAAACGCATTTTTGAAACTTATTTCGTCCTGTTAGAGATGGATTTCAAGCACTATATTGAGTCATTGTCTTTAGCATTCGTCACTACATCGATATCAATCGCTATTGTAAACGTAGGCCATCGTCTTCTGTATTTATAGCGCATCCAGCATGACAACCGCCGTTGTTCCATAATGCTAATAATGCACAGTAGATGTGCAAACGAACCGCATATTTGAAATTTATTTCGTCCTGTTATCAGTGGCGGCTCCACAGCGGGGCCAGGGGGGCCCGTGCCCCCTATTTAGTGCCTGGCCCCAGTGGCCCCCAGTTGGGACCCTATACTTAATGCTACATATATTAAACAACAAATGGTTGGCCCCCATGATTAGAACTTGCCACCCCAACGGTCCTCCCCACTTGCCAGATCCTAGAGCCGCCACTGCCTGTTATAGATCGAATTCAAGCACCATATTTAGCCACTATCTTTAGCATACCTTACTACATTGATATCGATCGCTATTGCAAACATGGGCCATCACCTTCTGCATCTAAAACGACTCATCCATGACAACCCTCGTTATTCCACAATATTAATATTACACAGGATTTGTGAAAATACAAACGCATTTTTGAAACTTATTTCGTCCTGTTAGAGATGGATTTCAAGCATTATATTGAGCCATTGTCTTTAGCATTATTCACTACGTCGATATCAATCGCTATTGTAAACGTAGGCCATCGTCTTCTGTATTTATAGCGCATCCAGCATGACAACCGCCGTTGTTCCATAATGCTAATAATGCACAGTACATGTGCAAATCAACCGCATATTTGAAAGTTATTTCGTCCTCTTATAGATCGAATTCAAGCACCATATTCAGCCACTATCTTTAGCATCCATTACTACATTGATATCAATCGCTATTGCAAACATGGGTCATCACCTTCTGCATTTAAAACGACTCATCCATGACAACCATCGTTATTCCATAATGCTAATATTACACAGGATTTGTGAAAATACAAACGCATTTTTGAAACTTATTTCGTCCTGTTAGAGATGGATTTAAAGCACTATATTGAGCCATTGTCTTTAGCATTCGTCACTACATCGATATCAATCGCTATTGTAAACGTAGGCCATCGTCTTCTGTATTTATAGCGCATCCAGCATGACAACCGCCGTTGTTCCATAATGCTAATAATGCACAGTAGATGTGCAAACGAACCGCATATTTGAAATTTATTTCGTCCTGTTATCAGTGGCGGCTCCACAGGGGGCCAGGGGGGCCCGTGCCCCCTATTTAGTGCCTTCTAATCAGTGGCCAACCAGTTGGGACCCTATACTTAATGCTACATATATTAAACAACAAATGGTTGGCCCCCATGATTAGAACTTGCCACCCCAACGGTCCTCCCCCTTGCCAGATCCTAGAGCCGCCACTGCCTGTTATAGATCGAATTCAAGCACCATATTCAGCCACTATCTTTAGCATACCTTACTACATTGATATCAATCGCTATTGCAAACATGGGCCATCACCTTCTGCATCTAAAACGACTCATCCATGACAACCCTCGTTATTCCACAATGCTAATATTACACAGGATTTGTGAAAATACAAACGCATTTTTGAAACTTATTTCGTCCTGTTAGAGATGGATTTCAAGCATTATATTGAGCCATTGTCTTTAGCATTATTCACTACATCGATATCAATCGCTATTGTAAACGTAGGCCATCGTCTTCTGTATTTATAGCGCATCCAGCATGACAACCGCCGTTGTTCCATAATTCCATAATGCTAATAATGCACAGTACATGTGCAAATCAACCGCATATTTGAAAGTTATTTCGTCCTGTTATGTTATAGATCGAATTCAAGCACCATATTCAGCCACTATCTTTAGCATCCATTACTACATTGATATCAATCGCTATTGCAAACATGGGATCATCACCTTCTTGCATCCATTAAAATTGACTCATCCATGACAACCATCGTTATTCCATGACAAATATTCCATAAATATTACACAGGATTTGTGAAAATACAAACGCATTTTTGAAACTTATTTCGTCCTGTTAGAGATGGATTTAAAGCACTATATTGAGCCATTGTGTTTAGCATTCGTCACTACATCGATATCAATCGCTATTGTAAACGTAGGCCATCGTCTTCTGTATTTATAGCGCATCCAGCATGACAACCGCCGTTGTTCCATAATGCTAATAATGCACAGTAGATGTGCAAATCAACCGCATATTTGAAATTTATTTCGTCCTGTTATCAGTGGCGGCTCATATTCAGCCACTATCTTTAGGATTTGGCAAAACATGGGCCATGGGCCATTGGGGTGCCTGGCTAATCATGGGGGCCAACCATTTGTTGTTTAATGCATTTTTTGAAATTAATGCTGTCCTGTTATTAAACAACAAATGTCACTACATCGATGGCATGATTCAATTGCATCACCCCGTTGTTCCTCCCCTAATAATGCACCAGATCCAACCGCATATTTGAGCCGCCACTGCCTGTTATAGATCGAATTCAAGCACCATATTCAGCCACTATCTTTAGCATCCATTACTACATTGATATCAATTGATATCAATCGCTATTGCAAACATGGGCCATCACCTTCTGCATTTAAAACGACTCATCCATGACAACCCTCGTTATTCCATAATGCTAATATTACACAGGATTTGTGAAAATACAAACGCATTTTTTGAAACTTATTTCGTCCTGTTAGAGATGGATTTCAAGCACTATATTGAGTCATTGTCTTTAGCATTCGTCACTACATCGATATCAATCGCTATTGTAAACGTAGGCCATCGTCTTCTGTATTTATAGCGCATCCAGCATGACAACCGCCGTTGTTCCATAATGCTAATAATGCACAGTAGATGTGCAAACGAACCGCATATTTGAAATTTATTTCGTCCTGTTATCAGTGGCGGCTCCACAGGGGGCCAGGGGGCCCGTGCACCCTATTTAGTGCCTGGCCCCAGTGGCCCCAGTTGGGACCCTATACTTAATGCTACATATATTAAACAACAAATGGTTGGCCCCCATGATTAGAACTTGCCACCCCAATGGTCCTCCCCCTTGCCAGATCCTAGAGCCGCCACTGCCTGTTATAGATCGAATTCAAGCACCATATTCAGCCACTATCTTTAGCATCCATTACTACATTGATATCAATCGCTATTGCAAACATGGGTCATCACCTTCTGCATTTAAAACGACTCATCCATGACAACCATCGTTATTCCATAATGCTAATATTACACAGGATTTGTGAAAATACAAACGCATTTTTGAAACTTATTTCGTCCTGTTAGAGATGGATTTAAAGCACTATATTGAGCCAATGTGTTTAGCATTCGTCACTACATCGATATCAATCGCTATTGTAAACGTAGGCCATCGTCTTCTGTATTTATAGCGCATCCAGCATGACAACCGCCGTTGTTCCATAATGCTAATAATGCACAGTACATGTGCAAATCAACCGCATATTTGAAAGTTATTTCGTCCTGTTATCAGTGGCGGCTCTAGGATTTGGCAAGTGGGGGGCCGTTGGGGGGCAACTTCTAATCATGGGGGCCAACCATTTGTTGTTTAATGTATGTAGCATTAAGTATAGGGTCCCAACTGGGGAAACTGGGGGGCCAGGCTCTTATATTGAGCCATTGTCTTTAGCATTGGGGGCACGTCGATATCCCCGATTGTAAACTTAGGCCGGTGGAGCCGCCACTGCCTGTTATAGATCGAATTCAAGCACCATATTCATTCCACTATCTTTAGCATCCATTACTACATTGATATCAATCGCTATTGCAAACATGGGCCATCACCTTCTGCATTTAAAACGACTCATCCATGACAACCCTCGTTATTCCATAATGCTAATATTACACAGGATTTGTGAAAATACAAACGCATTTTTGAAACTTATTTCGTCCTGTTAGAGATGGATTTCAAGCACTATATTGAGCCATTGTCTTTAGCATTCGTCACTACATCGATATCAATCGCTATTGTAAACGTAGGCCATCGTCTTCTGTATTTATAGCGCATCCAGCATGACAACCGCCGTTGTTCCATAATGCTAATAATGCACAGTAGATGTGCAAACGAACCGCATATTTGAAATTTATTTCGTCCTGTTATCAGTGGCGGCTCCACAGGGAAGCCAGGGGGCCCGTGCCCCCTATTTAGTGCCTGGCCCCCAGTGGCCCCCAGTTGGGACCCTATACTTAATGCTACATATATTAAACAACAAATGGTTGGCCCCCCATGATTAGAACTTGCCACCCCAATGGTCCTCCCCCTTGCCAGATCCTAGAGCCGCCACTGCCTGTTATAGATCGAATTCAAGCACCATATTTAGCCACTATCTTTAGCATACCTTACTACATTGATATCGATCGCTATTGCAAACATGGGCCATCACCTTCTGCATCTAAAACGACTCATCCATGACAACCCTCGTTATTCCACAATATTAATATTACACAGGATTTGTGAAAATACAAACGCATTTTTGAAACTTATTTCGTCCTGTTAGAGATGGATTTCAAGCATTATATTGAGCCATTGTCTTTAGCATTATTCACTACGTCGATATCAATTGCGATTGTAAAACCATCGGCCATCGTCTTCTGTATTTATAGCGCATCCAGCATGACAACCGCCGTTGTTCCATAATGCTAATAATGCACAGTACATGTGCAAATCAACCGCATATTTGAAAGTTATTTCGTCCTCTTATAGATCGAATTCAAGCACCATATTCAGCCACTATCTTTAGCATCCATTACTACATTGATATCAATCGCTATTGCAAACATGGGTCATCACCTTCTGCATTTAAAACGACTCATCCATGACAACCATCGTTATTCCATAATGCTAATATTACACAGGATTTGTGAAAATACAAACGCATTTTTGAAACTTATTTCGTCCTGTTAGAGATGGATTTAAAGCACTATATTGAGCCAATGTGTTTAGCATTCGTCACTACATCGATATCAATCGCTATTGTAAACGTAGGCCATCGTCTTCTGTATTTATAGCGCATCCAGCATGACAACCGCCGTTGTTCCATAATGCTAATAATGCACAGTAGATGTGCAAATCAACCGCATATTTGAAATTTATTTCGTCCTGTTATCAGTGGCGGCTCTAGGATTTGGCAAGTGGGGGGGCCGTTGGGGGCAACTTGCCAATTTCTAATCATGGGGGCCAACCATTTGTTGTTTAATGTATATTAGCATTAAGTATAGGGTCCCATCTAAAATGATTGGGGGCCAGGTTATTCCTCCCCAGGGGGCACTCCCCCCTGCCAAATCGGTGGAGCCGCCACTGCCTGTTATAGATCGAATTCAAGCACCATATTCAGCCACTATCTTTAGCATCCATTACTACATTGATATCAATCGCTATTGCAAACATGGGCCATCACCTTCTGCATTTAAAACGACTCATCCATGACAACCCTCGTTATTCCATAATGCTAATATTACACAGGATTTGTGAAAATACAAACGCATTTTTGAAACTTATTTCGTCCTGTTAGAGATGGATTTAAAGCACTATATTGAGCCAATGTGTTTAGCATTCGTCACTACATCGATATCAATCGCTATTGTAAACGTAGGCCATCGTCTTCTGTATTTATAGCGCATCCAGCATGACAACCGCCGTTGTTCCATAATGCTAATAATGCACAGTAGATGTGCAAACGAACCGCATATTTGAAATTTATTTCGTCCTGTTATCAGTGGCGGCTCCACAGGGGGGCCAGGGGGGCCCGTGCCCCCTATTTAGTGCCTGGCCCCCAGTGGCCCCCAGTTGGGACCCTATACTTAATGCTACATATATTAAACAACAAATGGTTGGCCCCCCATGATTAGAACTTGCCACCCCAATGGTCCTCCCCCTTGCCAGATCCTAGAGCCGCCACTGCCTGTTATAGATCGAATTCAAGCACCATATTTAGCCACTATCTTTAGCATACCTTACTACATTGATATCGATCGCTATTGCAAACATGGGCCATCACCTTCTGCATCTAAAACGACTCATCCATGACAACCCTCGTTATTCCACAATATTAATATTACACAGGATTTGTGAAAATACAAACGCATTTTTGAAACTTATTTCGTCCTGTTAGAGATGGATTTCAAGCATTATATTGAGCCATTGTCTTTAGCATTATTCACTACGTCGATATCAATTGCGATTGTAAACTTAGGCCATCGTCTTCTGTATTTATAGCGCATCCAGCATGACAACCGCCGTTGTTCCATAATGCTAATAATGCACAGTACATGTGCAAATCAACCGCATATTTGAAAGTTATTTCGTCCTCTTATAGATCGAATTCAAGCACCATATTCAGCCACTATCTTTAGCATCCATTACTACATTGATATCAATCGCTATTGCAAACATGGGTCATCACCTTCTGCATTTAAAACGACTCATCCATGACAACCATCGTTATTCCATAATGCTAATATTACACAGGATTTGTGAAAATACAAACGCATTTTTGAAACTTATTTCGTCCTGTTAGAGATGGATTTAAAGCACTATATTGAGTCATTGTCTTTAGCATTCGTCACTACATCGATATCAATCGCTATTGTAAACGTAGGCCATCGTCTTCTGTATTTATAGCGCATCCAGCATGACAACCGCCGTTGTTCCATAATGCTAATAATGCACAGTAGATGTGCAAACGAACCGCATATTTGAAATTTATTTCGTCCTGTTATCAGTGGCGGCTCTAGGATTTGGCAAGTGGGGGCCGTTGGGACCCTATTTAGTGCAATATTAATCATGGCCCCAGGGGCCAACCAGTTTGTTTAATATAGATTTAATGCTACATATATTAAACAACAAATGGTTCCCAACATGGGCCCACATGGCATCTAAAACGACTCATTGCCACCCCAACGGCCTACCCCATTTTTGCCTGTTAGAGATGGATCCATTATAGAGCCGCCACTGCCTGTTATAGATCGAATTCAAGCACCATATTCAGCCACTATCTTTAGCATCCATTACTACATTGATATCAATCGATATCAATTGCAAACATGGGCCATCACCTTCTGCATTTAAAACGACTCATCCATGACAACCCTCGTTATTCCATAATGCTAATATTACACAGGATTTGTGAAAATACAAACGCATTTTTGAAACTTATTTCGTCCTGTTAGAGATGGATTTAAAGCACTATATTGAGCCATTGTCTTTAGCATTCGTCACTACATCGATATCAATCGCTATTGTAAACGTAGGCCATCGTCTTCTGTATTTATAGCGCATCCAGCATGACAACCGCCGTTGTTCCATAATGCTAATAATGCACAGTAGATGTGCAAACGAACCGCATATTTGAAATTTATTTCGTCCTGTTATCAGTGGCGGCTCCACAGGGGCCAGGGGCCCGTGCCCCTATTTAGTGCCTGGCCCCAGTGGCCCCAGTTGGGACCCTATACTTAATGCTACATATATTAAACAACAAATGGTTGGCCCCCATGATTAGAAACTTGCCACCCCAATGGTCCCTCCCCCCTTGCCAGATCCTAGAGCCGCCACTGCCTGTTATAGATCGAATTCAAGCACCATATTTAGCCACTATCTTTAGCATACCTTACTACATTGATATCAATCGCTATTGCAAACATGGGCCATCACCTTCTGCATCTAAAACGACTCATCCATGACAACCCTCGTTATTCCACAATATTAATATTACACAGGATTTGTGAAAATACAAACGCATTTTTGAAACTTATTTCGTCCTGTTAGAGATGGATTTCAAGCATTATATTGAGCCATTGTCTTTAGCATTATTCACTACGTCGATATCAATCGCTATTGTAAACTTAGGCCATCGTCTTCTGTATTTATAGCGCATCCAGCATGACAACCGCCGTTGTTCCATAATGCTAATAATGCACAGTACATGTGCAAATCAACCGCATATTTGAAAGTTATTTCGTCCTGTTTATAGATCGAATTCAAGCACCATATTCAGCCACTATCTTTTAGCATCCATTACTACATTGATATCAATCGCTATTGCAAACATGGGTCATCACCTTCTGCATTTAAAACGACTCATCCATAAAACGACTCATCCATGACAATCGTTATTCCCATAATGCTAATATTACACAGGATTTGTGAAAATACAAACGCATTTTTGAAACTTATTTCGTCCTGTTAGAGATGGATTTCAAGCACTATATTGAGCCATTGTCTTTAGCATTCGTCACTACATCGATATCAATCGCTATTGTTAACGTAGGCCATCGTTTTCTGTATTTATAGCGCATCCAGCATGACAACCGCCGTTGTTCCATAATGCTAATAATGCACAGTATATGTGCAAATCAACCGCATAATTGAAATTTATTTCGTCCAGTTATCAGTGGCGGCTCACAGGGATTTGGCATTTAGTGCCTGGGGGCCGTTGGGACCCTATACTTAATGCACATATATTAAACAACAAATCATGGGGCCAACGGTCCCCCAGTTTTGCCTGTTTTATTTAATATTCAGCCACTATCTTTAGCATATATATTGATATCAATCCCAAAATGGGCCATCACCTTCTGCATCTAAAACGGGCCCATAATGCTAATATTACACAGGAGCATTATATTTCATTTCAATGTATTTATAGCGCATCCAGCATGGGCACGGGTCCCCATTGTCCCATTATTACTCATCGATATCCATATCCGCATCCATGACAACCGCCGTTGGAGCCGCCACTGCCTGTTATAGATCGAATTCAGGCACCATATTCAGCCACTATCTTTAGCATACATTACTACATTGATATCAATCGCTATTGCAAACACGGGCCATCACCTTCTGCATTTAAAACGACTCATCCATGACAACCCTCGTTATTCCATAATGCTAATATTACACAGGATTTGTGAAAATACAAACGCATTTTTGAAACTTATTTCGTCCTGTTAGAGATGGATTTCAAGCACTATATTGAGCCATTGTCTTTAGCATTCGTCACTACATCGATATCAATCGCTATTGTAAACGTAGGCCATCGTCTTCTGTATTTATAGCGCATCCAGCATGACAACCGCCGTTGTTCCATAATGCTAATAATGCACAGTAGATGTGCAAACGAACCGCATATTTGAAATTTATTTCGTCCTGTTATCAGTGGCGGCTCCACAGGGGGGCCAGGGGGGCCCGTGCCCCTATTTAGTGCCTGGCCCCCCAGTGGCCCCCAGTTGGGACCCTATACTTAATGCTACATATATTAAACAACAAATGGTTGGCCCCCATGATTAGAACTTGCCACCCCAACGGTCCCTCCCCCTTGCCAGATCCTAGAGCCGCCACTGCCTGTTATAGATCGAATTCAAGCACCATATTCAGCCACTATCTTTAGCATACCTTACTACATTGATATCAATCGCTATTGCAAACATGGGCCATCACCTTCTGCATCTAAAACGACTCATCCATGACAACCCTCGTTATTCCACAATGCTAATATTACACAGGATTTGTGAAAATACAAACGCATTTTTGAAACTTATTTCGTCCTGTTAGAGATGGATTTCAAGCATTATATTGAGCCATTGTCTTTAGCATTATTCACTACGTCGATATCAATCGCTATTGTAAACGTAGGCCATCGTCTTCTGTATTTATAGCGCATCCAGCATGACAACCGCCGTTGTTCCATAATGCTAATAATGCACAGTACATGTGCAAATCAACCGCATATTTGAAATTTATTTCGTCCTGTTATAGATCGAATTCAAGCACCATATTCAGCCACTATCTTTAGCATCCATTACTACATTGATATCAATCGCTATTGCAAACATGGGCCATCACCTTCTGCATTTAAAACGACTCATCCATGACAACCATCGTTATTCCATAATGCTAATATTACACAGGATTTGTGAAAATACAAACGCATTTTTGAAACTTATTTCGTCCTGTTAGAGATGGATTTCAAGCACTATATTGAGCCATTGTCTTTAGCATTCGTCACTACATCGATATCAATCGCTATTGTAAACGTAGGCCATCGTCTTCTGTATTTATAGCGCATCCAGCATGACAACCGCCGTTGTTCCATAATGCTAATAATGCACAGTAGATGTGCAAATCAACCGCATATTTGAAATTTATTTCGTCCTGTTATCAGTGGCGGCTATGGCTCACATTTGGCCAGTGGGCCCTGCCCCTATTTAGTGCCTGGGGCCCCCCAGTGCCCCCACCATTTGTTGTATTTAATGCTACATATATTAAACAACAAATGGTTGGCCCCCCATGATTAGAAGTTGCCACCCCAACGCCTCCCCCAATTGCCAAATCCTAGAGCCGCCACTGCCTGTTATAGATCGAATTCAAGCACCATATTCAGCCACTATCTTTAGCATACCTTACTACATTGATATCAATCGCTATTGCAAACATGGGCCATCACCTTCTGCATTTAAAACGACTCATCCATGACAACCCTCGTTATTCCATAATGCTAATATTACACAGGATTTGTGAAAATACAAACGCATTTTTGAAACTTATTTCGTCCTGTTAGAGATGGATTTAAAGCACTATATTGAGCCAATGTGTTTAGCATTCGTCACTACATCGATATCAATCGCTATTGTAAACGTAGGCCATCGTCTTCTGTATTTATAGCGCATCCAGCATGACAACCGCCGTTGTTCCATAATGCTAATAATGCACAGTAGATGTGCAAATCAAAACGAACCGCATATTTGAAATTTATTTCGTCCTGTTATCAGTGGCGGCTCCACAAGGGGCCAGGGGCCCGTGCCCCTATTTAGTGCCTGGCCCCAGTGGCAAACGCAGTTGGGACCCTATACTTAATGCTACATATATTAAACAACAAATGGTTGGCCCCCATGATTAGAACTTGCCACCCCAATGGTCCTCCCCCTTGCCAGATCCTAGAGCCGCCACTGCCTGTTATAGATCGAATTCAAGCACCATATTTAGCCACTATCTTTAGCATACCTTACTACATTGATATCAATCGCTATTGCAAACATGGGCCATCACCTTCTGCATCTAAAACGACTCATCCATGACAACCCTCGTTATTCCACAATATTAATATTACACAGGATTTGTGAAAATACAAACGCATTTTTGAAACTTATTTCGTCCTGTTAGAGATGGATTTCAAGCATTATATTGAGCCATTGTCTTTAGCATTATTCACTACGTCGATATCAATTGCGATTGTAAACTTAGGCCATCGTCTTCTGTATTTATAGCGCATCCAGCATGACAACCGCCGTTGTTCCATAATGCTAATAATGCACAGTACATGTGCAAATCAACCGCATATTTGAAAGTTATTTCGTCCTCTTATAGATCGAATTCAAGCACCATATTCAGCCACTATCTTTAGCATCCATTACTACATTGATATCAATCGCTATTGCAAACATGGGCCATCACCTTCTGCATTTAAAACGACTCATCCATGACAACCATCGTTATTCCATAATGCTAATATTACACAGGATTTGTGAAAATACAAACGCATTTTTGAAACTTATTTCGTCCTGTTAGAGATGGATTTAAAGCACTATATTGAGCCAATGTGTTTAGCATTCGTCACTACATCGATATCAATCGCTATTGTAAACGTAGGCCATCGTCTTCTGTATTTATAGCGCATCCAGCATGACAACCGCCGTTGTTCCATAATGCTAATAATGCACAGTAGATGTGCAAACGAACCGCATATTTGAATTTATTTATTTCTGTCCTGTTATCAGTGGCGGCTCTAGGGGCCATGGCAATGGGTGCCCCATCCATGTATTTAGTGCCTCTAATCATGGGGGCCAACCATTTGGTTGTTTAATACTTAATAGCATTATATTAAACAACAAATGGTTGGGGCCACTGCAAACATGGGCCATTCTTCTGCATTTATAACGACACCCCATGACAACCGCCGTTGTTCCCCTAATAATACACAGGATTTGCCAAATGGAGCCGCCACTGCCTGTTATAGATCGAATTCAAGCACCATATTCAGCCACTATCTTTAGCATCCATTACTACATTGATATCAATCGCTATTGCAAACATGGGCCATCACCTTCTGCATTTAAAACGACTCATCCATGACAACCCTCGTTATTCCATAATGCTAATATTACACAGGATTTGTGAAAATACAAACGCATTTTTGAAACTTATTTCGTCCTGTTAGAGATGGATTTCAAGCACTATATTGAGTCATTGTCTTTAGCATTCGTCAC
Organism: Metaphire vulgaris; assembly: GCA_018105865.1. Lineage (NCBI taxonomy): Eukaryota > Metazoa > Annelida > Clitellata > Crassiclitellata > Megascolecidae > Metaphire > Metaphire vulgaris. The sequence continues at coordinate 1,555,552 of CM030837.1, read as the reverse complement.
TACATCGATATCAATCGCTATTGTAAACGTAGGCCATCGTCTTCTGTATTTATAGCGCATCCAGCATGACAACCGCCGTTGTTCCATAATGCTAATAATGCACAGTAGATGTGCAAACGAACCGCATATTTGAAATTTATTTCGTCCTGTTATCAGTGGCGGCTCCACAGGGGGGCCAGGGGGGCCCGTGCCCCTATTTAGTGCCTGGCCTCCAGTGGCCCCCAGTTGGGACCCTATACTTAATGCTACATATATTAAACAACAAATGGTTGGCCCCCCATGATTAGAACTTGCCACCCCAATGGTCCTCCCCCTTGCCAGATCCTAGAGCCGCCACTGCCTGTTATAGATCGAATTCAAGCACCATATTTAGCCACTATCTTTAGCATACCTTACTACATTGATATCGATCGCTATTGCAAACATGGGCCATCACCTTCTGCATCTAAAACGACTCATCCATGACAACCCTCGTTATTCCACAATATTAATATTACACAGGATTTGTGAAAATACAAACGCATTTTTGAAACTTATTTCGTCCTGTTAGAGATGGATTTCAAGCATTATATTGAGCCATTGTCTTTAGCATTATTCACTACGTCGATATCAATCGCTATTGTAAACTTAGGCCATCGTCTTCTGTATTTATAGCGCATCCAGCATGACAACCGCCGTTGTTCCATAATGCTAATAATGCACAGTACATGTGCAAATCAACCGCATATTTGAAAGTTATTTCGTCCTCTTATAGATCGAATTCAAGCACCATATTCAGCCACTATCTTTAGCATCCATTACTACATTGATATCAATCGCTATTGCAAACATGGGTCATCACCTTCTGCATTTAAAACGACTCATCCATGACAACCATCGTTATTCCATAATGCTAATATTACACAGGATTTGTGAAAATACAAACGCATTTTTGAAACTTATTTCGTCCTGTTAGAGATGGATTTAAAGCACTATATTGAGCCAATGTGTTTAGCATTCGTCACTACATCGATATCAATCGCTATTGTAAACGTAGGCCATCGTCTTCTGTATTTATAGCGCATCCAGCATGACAACC
>CM030837.1:1406520-1554374 GCA_018105865.1 Metaphire vulgaris | reverse complement strand
CTTACTACATTGATATCAATCGCTATTGCAAACATGGGCCATCACCTTCTGCATCTAAAACGACTCATCCATGACAACCCTCGTTATTCCATAATGCTAATACTACACAGGATTTGTGAAAATACAAACGCATTTTTGAAACTTATTTCGTCCTGTTAGAGATGGATTTCAAGCACTATATTGAGCCATTGTCTTTAGCATTCGTCACTACGTCGATATCAATCGCTATTGTAAACTTAGGCCGTCGTCTTCTGTATTTATAGCGCATCCAGCATGACAACCGCCGTTGTTTCATAATGCTAATAATGCACAGTATATGTGCAAATCAACCGCATATTTGAAAGTTATTTCGTCGAATTCAAGCACCATATTCAGCCACTATCTTTAGCATCCATTACTACATTGACATCAATCGCTATTGCAAACATGGGCCATCACCTTCTGCATTTAAAACGACTCATCCAACAACCTGGTTATTCCATAATGCTAATATTACTCAGGATTTGTGAAAATACAAACGCATTTTTGAAACTTATTTCGTCCTGTTAGAGATGGATTTCAAGCACTATATTGAGCCATTGTCTTTAGCATTATTCACTACATCGATATCGATCGCTTTTGTAAACGTAGGCCATCGTCTTCTGTATTTATAGCGCATCCAGCATGACAACCGCCGTTGTTCCATAATGCTAATAATGCACAGTAGATGTGCAAACGAACCGCATATTTGAAATTTATTTCGTCCTGTTATCAGTGGCACAGCTCCAGAGAGCCAGGGCCCCGCCCCTATTTAGTGCCTGGTCGATATCAGTGGCCCCAAACGTTGGGACCCTATACTTAATGCTACATATATTAAACAACAAATGGTTGTTCCATCATGATTAATAATGCCACCCCAACGGCCCCACAACCCAAATCCTAGAGCCGCCACTGCCTGTTATAGATCGAATTCAAGCACCATATTCAGCCACTATCTTTAGCATACCTTACTACATTGATATCAATCGCTATTGCAAACATGGGCCATCACCTTCTGCATCTAAAACGACTCATCCATGACAACCATCGTTATTCCATAATGCTAATATTACACAGGATTTGTGAAAATACAAACGCATTTTTGAAACTTATTTCGTCCTGTTAGAGATGGATTTCAAGCACTATATTGAGTCATTGTCTTTAGCATTTGTCACTACATCGATATCAATCGCTATTGTAAACGTAGGCCATCGTCTTCTATATTTATAGCGCATCCAGCATGACAACCGCCGTTGTTCCATAATGCTAATAATGCACAGTAGATGTGCAAACGAACCGCATATTTGAAATTTATTTCGTCCTGTTATCAGTGGCGGCTCCACAGGGGAGCCAGGGGGCCCGTGCCCCTATTTAGTGCCTGGCCCCCAGTGGCCACAGTTTGGACCCTATGCCTAATGCTATATATATTAAAGAACAAATGGTTGGCCCCCATGATTAGAAGTTGCCACCCCAACGCCCCCCCCACTTGCCAAATCCTAGAGCCGCCACTGTCTGTTATGGATCGAATTCAAGCACCATATTCAGCCACTATTTTTAGCATACCTTACTACATTGATATCAATCGCTATTGCAAACATGGGCCATCACCTTCTGCATCTAAAACGACTCATCCATGACAACCCTCGTTATTCCACAATGCTAATATTACACAGGATTTGTGAAAGTACAAACGCGTTTTTGAAACTTACTTCGTCCTGTTAGAGATGGATTTCAAGCACTATATTGAGCCATTGTCTTTAGCATTCGTCACTACATCGATATCAATCGCTATTGTAAACGTAGGCCATCGTCTTCTATATTTATAGCGCATCCAGCATGACAACCGCCGTTGTTCCATAATGCTAATAATGCACAGTACATGTGCAAATCAACCGCATATTTGAAAGTTATTTCGTCGAATTCAAGCACCATATTCAGCCACTATCTTTAGCATCCATTACTACATTGATATCAATCGCTATTGCAAACATGGGCCATCACCTTCTGCATTTAAAACGACTCATCCATGACAACCCTCGTTATTCCATAATGCTAATATTACTCAGGATTTGTGAAAATACAAACGCATTTTTGAAACTTATTTCGTCCTGTTAGAGATGGATTTCAAGCACTATATTGAGCCATTGTCTTTAGCATTATTCACTACATCGATATCGATCGCTTTTGTAAACGTAGGCCATCGTCTTCTGTATTTATAGCGCATCCAGCATGACAACCGCCGTTGTTCCATAATGCTAATAATGCACAGTAGATGTGCAAAATAACCGCATATTTGAAATTTATTTCGTCCTGTTATCAGTGGCGGCTCCACAGGGGAGCCAGGGGGCCCGTGCCCCTATTTAGTGCCTGGCCCCCAGTGGCCACAGTTGGGACCCTATGCTTAATGCTACATATATTAAACAACAAATGGTTGGCCCATGATTAGTTGCCACCCCAACGGCCCCTCCATTGCCAAATCCTAGAGCCGCCACTGCCTGTTATAGATCGAATTCAATATTCAGCCACTATCTTTAGCATACCTTACTACATTGATATCAATCGCTATTGCAAACATGGGCCATCACCTTCTGCATCTAAAACGACTCATCCATGACAACCCTCGTTATTCCACAATGCTAATATTACACAGGATTTGTGAAAATACAAACGCATTTTTGAAACTTATTTCGTCCTGTTAGAGATAGATTTCAAGCACTATATTGAGCCATTGTCTTTAGCATTCGTCACTACATCGACATCAATCGCTATTGTAAACGTAGGCCATCGTCTTCTATATTTATAGCGCATCCAGCATGACAACCGCCGTTGTTCCATAATGCTAATAATGCACAGTAGATGTGCAAACGAACCGCATAATTGAAATTTATTTCGTCCTGTTATCAGTGGCGGCTCCACAGAGGGCCAGGGGGCCCGTGCCCCCTATTTAGTGCCTGGCCCCCAGTGGCCACAGTTGGGACCCTATGCTTAATGCTACATATATTAAACAACAAATGGTTGGCCCCCATGATGAGAAGTTGCCACCCCAACGGCCTTCCCACTTGCCAAATCCTAGAGCCGCCACTGCCTGTTATAGATCGAATTCAAGCACCATATTCAACCACTATCTTTAGCATACCTTACTACATTGATATCAATCGCTATTGCAAACATGGGCCATCACCTTCTGCATCTAAAACGACTCATCCATGACAACCCTCGTTATTCCATAATGCTAATATTACACAGGATTTGTGAAAATACAAACGCATTTTTGAAACTTATTTCGTCCTGTTAGAGATGGATTTCAAGCACTATATTGAGCCATTGTCTTTAGCATTCGTCACTACATCGATATCAATCGCTATTGTAAACGTAGGCCATCGTCTTCTGTATTTATAGCGCATCCAGCATGACAACCGCCGTTGTTCCATAATGCTAATAATGCACAGTAGATGTGCAAATCAACCGCATATTTGAAAGTTATTTCGTCGAATTCAAGCACCATATTCAGCCACTATCTTTAGCATCCATTACTACATTGATATCAATCGCTATTGCAAACATGGGCCATCACCTTCTGCATCTAAAACGACTCATCCATGACAACCATCGTTATTCCATAATGCTAATATTACACAGGATTTGTGAAAATACAAACGCATTTTTGAAACTTATTTCGTCCTGTTAGAGATGGATTTCAAGCACTATATTGAGTCATTGTCTTTAGCATTATTCACTACGTCGATATCAATCGCTATTGTAAACGTAGGCCATCGTCTTCTGTATTTATAGCGCATCCAGCATGACAACCGCCGTTGTTCCATAATGCTAATAATGCACAGTAGATGTGCAAACGAACCGCATATTTGAAATTTATTTCGTCCTGTTATCAGTGGCGGCTCCAGAGAGGGCCAGGGGGGCCCGTGCCTCTATTTAATGCCTGACCCCCAGTGGCCACAGTTGGGACCCTATGCTTAATGCTACATATATTAAACAACAAATGGTTGGCCCCCCATGATTAGAAGTTGCCACCCCAACGGCCTTCCCCACTTGCCAAATCCTAGAGCCGCCACTGCCTGTTATAGATCGAATTCAAGCACCATATTCAGCCACTATCTTTAGCATACCTTACTACATTGATATCAATCGCTATTGCAAACATGGGCCATCACCTTCTGCATCTAAAACGACTCATCCATGACAACCATCGTTATTCCATAATGCTAATATTACACAGGATTTGTGAAAATACAAACGCATTTTTGAAACTTATTTCGTCCTTTTAGAGATGGATTTCAAGCACTATATTGAGCCATTGTCTTTAGCATTCGTCACTACATCGATATCAATCGCTATTGTAAACGTAGTCCATCATCTTCTGTATTTATAGCGCATCCAGCATGACAACCGCCGTTGTTGCATAATGCTAATAATGCACAGTATATGTGCAAATCAACCCCATATTTGAAATTTATTTCGTCCTGTTATAGATCGAATTCAAGCACCATATTCAGCCACTATCTTTAGCATACCTTACTACATTGATATCAATCGCTATTGCAAACATGGGCCATCACCTTCTGCATCTAAAACGACTCATCCATGACAACCCTCGTTATTCCATAATGCTAATACTACACAGGATTTGTGAAAATACAAACGCATTTTTGAAACTTATTTCGTCCTGTTAGAGATGGATTTCAAGCACTATATTGAGCCATTGTCTTTAGCATTCGTCACTACATCGATATCGATCGCTTTTGTAAACGTAGGCCATCGTCTTCTGTATTTATAGCGCATCCAGCATGACAACCGCCGTTGTTCCATAATGCTAATAATGCACAGTAGATGTGCAAACGAACCGCATATTTGAAATTTATTTCGTCCTGTTATCAGTTCAAGCCAGGGGCCCGTGCATATTTAATGCCACTATCTTTAGCATCCATTATTAAACAACAAATGGTTGGCCCCTGATTGATATCAAACGGCCCCCACGCTATTGCAGCCGCCAACATAGATCATCACACCTATTCAGCCACTATCTTTAAAATTCGACTTGATGTCAATCCATGACAATCACCTCATTTAAAACGACTTCCATGACAACCCTCGTTATTCCATAATACTAATATTACTTTGGATTTGTGAAAATACAAACGCATTTTTGAAACTTATTTCGTCCTGTTAGAGATGGATTTCAAGCACTATATTGAGCCATTGTCTTTAGCATTATTCACTACATCGATATCGATCGCTTTTGTAAACGTAGGCCATCGTCTTCTGTATTTATAGCGCATCCAGCATGACAACCGCCGTTGTTCCATAATGCTAATAATGCACAGTAGATGTGCAAAATAACCGCATATTTGAAATTTATTTCGTCCTGTTATCAGTGGCGGCTCCACAGGGGAGCCAGGGGGCCCGTGCCCCTATTTAGTGCCTGGCCCCCAGTGGCCACAGTTGGGACCCTATGCTTAATGCTACATATATTAAACAACAAATGGTTGGCCCCCATGATGAGAAGTTGCCACCCCAACGGCCTTCCCACTTGCCAAATCCTAGAGCCGCCACTGCCTGTTATAGATCGAATTCAAGCACCATATTCAGCCACTATCTTTAGCATACCTTACTACATTGATATCAATCGCTATTGCAAACATGGGCCATCACCTTCTGCATCTAAAACGACTCATCCATGACAACCATCGTTATTCCATAATGCTAATATTACACAGGATTTGTGAAAATACAAACGCATTTTTGAAACTTATTTCGTCCTGTTAGAGATGGATTTCAAGCACTATATTGAGTCATTGTCTTTAGCATTTGTCACTACATCGATATCAATCGCTATTGTAAACGTAGGCCATCGTCTTCTGTATTTATAGCGCATCCAGCATGACAACCGCCGTTGTTCCATAATGCTAATAATGCACAGTAGATGTGCAAACGAACCGCATATTTGAAATTTATTTCGTCCTGTTATCAGTGGCGGCTCCAGAGGGGCCCAGGGGGGCCCGTGCCTCTATTTAATGCCTGACCCCCAGTGGCCCCAGTTGGGACCTTATACTTAATGCTACATATATTAAACAACAAATGGTTGGCCCCTCATGATTAGAAGTTGCCACCCAAACGGCCCCCCACTTGCCAAATCCTAGAGCCGCCACTGCCTGTTATAGATCGAATTCAAGCACCATATTCAGCCACTATCTTTAGCATTCCTTACTACATTGATGTCAATCGCTATTGCAAACATGGGCCATCACCTTCTGCATTTAAAACGACTCATCCATGACAACCCTCGTTATTCCATAATGCTAATATTACTCAGGATTTGTGAAAATACAAACGCATTTTTGAAACTTATTTCGTCCTGTTAGAGATGGATTTCAGGCACTATATTGAGCCATTGTCTTTAGCATTATTCACTACATCGATATCAATCGCTTTTGTAAACGTAGGCCATCGTCTTCTGTATTTATAGCGCATCCAGCATGACAACCGCCGTTGTTCCATAATGCTAATAATGCACAGTAGATGTGCAAAATAACCGCATATTTGAAATAAATTTTATTTCGAATCCTGTTTTTCAGTATCTTTAGGCTCCACAGGGCTATTGCAAACATGGGCCATCACCTTCTGCCCTAAAACGACTCATCCAAGACAACCCTGGCCCCAGTGGCCACAGTTTGGGAAAATACAAACGCATTTTTTGAAACTTATTTCATCCTGTTAGAGATGGATTTCAAACAACAAATTGGTTTAGCATTATTCACATGATCGATATCGATCGCCACCCCAACGGCCTTCCCGTCTTGCCAAATATAGCGCATCCAGCATACAACTGCCTGTTATAGATCGAAATAATGCACATATTCAGCCACTATCTTTGAAATATTTCCGAATTCACGCCATATTCATTGATATCAATCATTGATATCAATCGCTATTGCAAACATGGGCCATCACCTTCTGCATCTAAAACGACTCATCCATGACAACCATCGTTATTCCATAATGCTAATATTACACAGGATTTGTGAAAATACAAACGCATTTTTGAAACTTATTTCGTCCTGTTAGAGATGGATTTAAAGCACTATATTGAGTCATTGTCTTTAGCATTCGTCACTACATCGATATCAATCGCTATTGTAAACGTAGGCCATCGTCTTCTGTATTTATAGCGCATCCAGCATGACAACCGCCGTTGTTCCATAATGCTAATAATGCACAGTAGATGTGCAAACGAACCGCATATTTGAAATTTATTTCGTCCTGTTATCAGTGGCGGCTCCACAGGGGGGCCAGGGGGGCCCGTGCCCCTCTATTTAGTGCCTGGCCTCCCAGTTGCCCCCAGTTGGGACCCTATACTTAATGCTACATATATTAAACAACAAATGGTTGGCCCCCATGATTAGAAGTTGCCACCCCAACGGCCCCCCACTTGCCAAATCCTAGAGCCGCCACTGCCTGTTATAGATCGAATTCAAGCACCATATTCAGCCACTATCTTTAGCATACCTTACTACATTGATATCAATCGCTATTGCAAACATGGGCCATCACCTTCTGCATTTAAAACGACTCATCCATGACAACCATCGTTATTCCATAATGCTAATATTACACAGGATTTGTGAAAATACAAACGCATTTTTGAAACTTATTTCGTCCTGTTAGAGATGGATTTCAGGCTCTATATTGAGCCATTGTCTTTAGCATTATTCACTATATCGATATCGATCGCTTTTGTAAACGTAGGCCATCGTCTTCTGTATTTATAGCGCATCCAGCATGACAACCGCCGTTGTTCCATAATGCTAATAATGCACAGTAGATGTGCAAACGAACCGCATATTTGAAATTTATTTCGTCCTGTTATCAGTGGCGGCTCCAGAGGGGGGCCAGGGGGCCCGTGCCCCCTATTTAGTGCCTGGCCCCCCAGTGGCCCCCAGTTGGGACCCTATACTTAATGCTACATATATTAAACAACAAATGGTTGGCCCCTCATGATTAGAAGTTGCCACCCCAACGGCCCCCCCACTTGCCAAATCCTAGAGCCGCCACTGCCTGTTATAGATCGAATTCAAGCACCATATTCAGCCACTATCTTTAGCATTCCTTACTACATTGATGTCAATCGCTATTGCAAACATGGGCCATCACCTTCTGCATCTAAAACGACTCATCCATGACTACCCTCGTTATTCCACAATGCTAATATTACACAGGATTTGTGAAAATACAAACGCATTTTTGAAACTTATTTCGTCCTGTTATAGATGGATTTCAAGCACTATATTGAGCCATTGTCTTTAGCATTATTCACTACATCGATATCAATCGCTATTGTAAACGTAGGCCATCGTCTTCTGTATTTATAGCGCATCCAGCATGACAACCGCCGTTGTTCCATAATGCTAATAATGCACAGTATATGTGCAAATCAACCGCATATTTGAAATTTATTTCGTCCTGTTATAGATCGAATTCAAGCACCATATTCAGCCACTATCTTTAGCATCCATTACTACATTGATATCAATCGCTATTGCAAACATGGGCCATCACCTTCTGCATCTAAATGACAGTCAACCAGGGTTTCGTTGAGCAAAATGACGAACCTGGAACTGATTGTGCACTGTGTGCAGTGTTATGTTAAGATACAGAGCCTGGCAATACTGCCATTAAAAATGGCATCATTGCATTGATATTGAAATGCATTCCCAACATTACATTGTTTTCTATTTGTTATTGTTGTGTCTCTATTCTATGGGGCATTAAGGTATTTTAACGTAAAGTGTTAACGAAAATTGCTATAGTTACTAAAAAGTAAAACCAGAAATTTATAAACTTTTTGTAACTTTAAAAAAATTTCATATTCATATCTGTTTCATATGTAAAAAGTGTCATCTGAAAAGTTTTGAAAGTTTTTGAAAATCAGAAATTTTGTGTTTTTTGCAACACCTTAATATATATTATCTATCATATTAAGATCCTTATCTGTATGTCTCTCTGTCTGTTACCTTCAAGCGTTCTGATTGGTTGACTATATATATATGGTTATATATATATATATATATATATATATATATATATATATATATATATAGTTTACTTTTACTGTTTGCCTTTTTATTTAACGTTATCGTTTATGAACGGTAGTTTTGTTCCTTGACCCATGATCCATTTATTCTTCGATCTTGATAAGGACAGAATTTGAATTTGACCTCGTTGGACAGCTCCCTAAATCCTTTTGTCGGATCGGATCAAGTTCACTTGTGCGCTTTGTCCCCGCGCGCCGAACACCCTAGCTCCGCCCCTGGTTCGTTACTTCAAGTTTCAAACCTTTGAGCGTAGAGTCTATAGTAGAATATGGATGTGTAGCTACTGAAATCTTCCGCAATGCTCCGTGATCAAGCGATTACTTCGGAAAGTTCGACAAAACTATATTTTTCTTCCAGCATGAAATTTCAAATCGGAATTCTTGCCTTCTCGTTGATTTACTAGACTCTTGTGGCAACATTATTATTATTATTATTATTATTATTATTATTATTATTATTATTATTATTATTATTATTATTATTATTATATAATATAACGCTAGGGTTGGGTGGATTCTACTTGGAATTTTAGCTCTTTGTCAGGGTCTAAGTTTCGCTTTCGCTTTCAGTTGTGATTTTCAAACACTCGCGGCTCTTAATTTCTTTCATTTAGTTGATATCCCTCGTTCTCGTACAGTCAATGGCGTTAGTCACGGTTAGTGTGTAGTATGAAATGGCCGGGTGTGCTCTATTTCGAACCCTGTAGATCGAAATTCATAATGATATTATTGATTATTCTTGCAAAGTTTAAAGCAATGAGGAAGGAACAAGAGGAAAATGTGAATTTTGTCTGAGAATTTCTTCAAATCGATTAGATTTTTACATATCTAGGGCCTATATGCACCTTCTATTCAACAGGCCTTCAATAGGCTTCTCTCACAGAGCGAATTAATTATAAAACTTGTTTTTGATGTCTATAAAATCTGTTTCAGGCCTATAATGAACCAGATATCTTAAGGTTTTTTTTCTGTGAAATTTTGGCACGTAACCATGGACGCCCGTACATTAGAGCAAGAGCTAGGGGCACTTACCCTCCTGGAAAATGCAAATACCAATATTTCACAGTGAAATTTTAAAACCTTGCTAAAATTATTCAACGTGACCATTGTGTTAAAATGTGTTTTGCCCCTCCTGAAACACTTATGTGGCATTACCGTGAACAAATATATATATGGAAATCGAAGGCTATTAGCGCATGCACGAAAGCAAGAGCATACGAATGCCTGGTAGGCTGGTTCTCGGAGTACTGATGATGGCAGACTTGGACAAGGGCTGAGTACACCCATTGGGTGGGTGGGGTTAGATTGGGTTCGATCGGGTCAGAAACCTTCATGTTTATGGTGAGTTGAGTCGTGTAAGAAAATAAGTCACGGTTTGAGAAATTGTACAGTAATGTGCTACAGTGGGCTGGGTTGGGTCAATGAAGTAACCCTATTGCTTTCGTGGGTTGGGTCTGAATCGTGATGAAGTGGGGTGGGGTTTTTAAAAGGTACCTACGCCTGGGGTGGGATTAGGTTATGCTGAACTTTTTGCTAACTTGTACGGCGTTTCTAAAATCTGGAATTGTCCCAAGATTTTAGATAGGGCTAGTATTTCCACCCAAAACTCTGTTATTAGTTGCATTATCTTTTCTTATTATTGCTGCGACTACGATGTTCTTTGGACACGTAGGTTTACTTAGCCTCATCATCGCTTTAAATCACATAATAATAATAATAATAATAATAATAATAATAATAATAATTATTATTATTATTATTATTATTTCATTCATTCATTCATTCATTCATAACTGACAACTTATATAGCCCAGTATGCATGACAAAAGGTCAAAATCAAGAGCACTTTACAGCAAATAAAATATCTCATCTGTACGAAATATTAAACAAGTGTGTTTTGAGTCTTCTGGCGAACATTTCAGGATAAGTCACTTCTGTCACGTTATTAATCGATCTGTCACGTTATTATTATTATTATTATTATTATTATTATTATTATTATTATTATTATTATTATTATTATTATTATTATTATTATTATCATCATCATCATCATCATCATTATATAAGCTATTGTAAATTTGTAAGTATCCATAATGATCATCTTTTGACAATCATTGGCTATTATTTTATCGCCGAATGCATAAAGTTTTGTAATGAAGATAATTCTGGCAACAACTTCTACCGGTTGAACAAATGCAGGCCAAGATTGAATAATTTTTTGTGCTGGAAATCAGTTTTACAGGAACGGAGGGAGACGGAGAGAGGGAGGGAGAGGGTTGGTTGGAGAGGCAGGTTTACCGGTCTCAAACGTTTCGTCTCGAAATTAATGTGTTAAATTTAATAGGTTATTAGAAAACGGCCATGCAGAGTTACAAAGGATGGCCACAGTTTGGTCAGTTGGCCATATAAATGTCGAAGGCACTGGCGATCGATTGGCGTTTCGGTCTTTCGGATGTACGCCTAACTCTTGTTTTTGCGTTCGTCTGTGGCCTACACGGAAGCTTCCAAATATAGCGAGAGCAAAATCGAAGGGACTTCCCAATTTTGACGCTGTAGATTTAATATTCAATGCTGCTTTTGGTTTGCCTTATATGAACGCTCTCTATTTCTTTGAATCTGTCTGTCTGTCTGTCTCTGTCTGTCTGTCTGTCTGTCTGTCTGTCTGTCTGTCTCTCTCTCTCTCTCTCTCTCTCTCTCTCTCTCTCTCTCTCTCTCTCAAGTAGCTCTCTAGAAGTAACGTCTGATACTGCTGTTCGTTAGAAACTATTCGACTGAGAGAGATGACATCTTGTTGTTTCGTACGGAATGTAAACAAATCTCTTTGGACTCTCAGCGTTGTTCATGTTGATAATGGCGACGACGGTTAGCTCATTAAGACGTGCAAATTGTGCGCCCAGATGTAAACAGAGCGTTTGAAAATGCTGGTTTTTGTTCTTTGTTCGGCAAATGAACGGTCTTATGTTGCGGGTCGAACTCACTCCTCGAACTGATTAATTAAGTGTTCGTCCTTAGGTAAGAAGCGCTTTGCTTTCTCAGCTAGAATTAACTGTAGACCTAACTATGCTGCTCAACTCTCTGGCAATACACTCTATACAGAATAGCTTCACACAAGCTCACTTCGTCTCCTAAACCACTTTAGATAACATTATTATTAAATATTGCTGACTAACGCTACAACAACGAAAACTGATACAACAACAACAACAAAGTAGTAGTAGTAGTAGTAGTAGTAGTAGTATAGTAGTGGTAGTAGTCTACTAGGCCTCCTCCTCCTCCTCCTCCTACTACTACTTATATTATTATTATTATTATTATTATTATTATTATTATTATTATTATTATTATCATCATCATCATCATCATTACTACTACTACTACTACTACTACTACTACTACTACTACTACTAATAATAATAATACTACTACTACTACTAAACCTTTCGTTCATTCGACTACTAAATACTACTACTACTACTACTACATCTACTACTACTACTACTAATAATAATAATAATAATAATAATATGCTTTCAAATTTGAATGTCTGCTTTCTTAAACCTTTCGTTCATTCGAAAGACAGTAACTGCCGAGTATCTTGTGAAATGGCAAGTATGCTAAGTCGGTCGACGGATCATACGTGTGCTGCATCACAGGTTTACCAGATAACAAACAACTATGTAATTAATTCGTTGTGTGACAGAAGCCAATGGAAGGAGTATTGAACAGTCGAAGTATAGATATGCATAAACTTTTAATTCGTTTCATCACTCTTCTGAATTTTTGCATATCTATAGCCTACTATAGCACTAGCATTGTCCAATTTCAAACAGGATATCAATTTTATAATATTTTTGTGGTGTATAAAACCTGTAATAGAAGAAACCAGTTCTCTTAAGCGCCATCTTATCTCTCGATTGATTATTTAGACAGTTGTCAGAGAATAGATTTCTGAAAGACTTTGTATAGTGTCGTTTCAAATGGCTCGTTATTTTTCGTGGCATTTCGAAAGCTCTAGACAAAAATTGAGACAGAATATATTGACAATTCTAGTACGGTTTTACACAGCAAAGATGGGGACACAATAATATGTGGTTTTAATTCATTTCATCACTCTTCTGAATGTTTGCATATCTATAACCTACTGTAGCACTAGTCCTTGCATTGTCTAATTTCAAACAGGCCATGTTGGCCTACCCAATATTTGGCTTGTGGCGCCCTCCATGGCATAAAGTTCAGCATATTGAATAAATTCTCTGACGAAAACCGCATTTTTGTCTGTCCCCATCTTCGTTGCTTCAAATCCTACTAGAATAGTAGCCTGTCTCGATTTTGCTCTACAGCGTTGGATACGAGACATCTCTCAACCTCTCACTTTTATTGCAATTTATTCACGGTGACATAAACTCGTAATTAAATACTATGCGCGATGAGCTAAAGGCAGTATTTCTTCTAGCCACCTTGACATTGGGGGGATAGAAATGTTTGTGGGGGGACAAGATTTGTCTCTCCACGCTTTGGGGGGGGGAGAATTTCCATCCTCCAAGCCAACATATACAATTTTGGGGGGGATTTTAAAACTTTGGGGGGGGGAATTCCCCCAAAACAGGCCTAGAATAAACACTGGCTAAAGGGTTAAATTTACTTTCAAAATCAGGGATAGGCCTACACGGATTTCCGAAAAGTGTCTGAAGGGGTACGCCGACCGAAAATGTTCGGGAACCACTGCCCCATAGACGGCTCTGCTAGGCTGAATCTCGATTTGACGTCGCATAAAAAAGGGAAATAGGGAAAGTCCAGGAACCGATTGTTGACACGAAGGAATGGATACGCTATGAGGGATCATTGGACAGGATTTTAAATATACTGTTGTGAATAATATTTACGAAGCGTAATATCAGTACAAAGATCTACAGACGATTTGAATACGCCCTAGATTAACCCTCTGTATCCTAATCGATTGAAGCGACCATCGACTGGTGCAGATGTACTACTACAATGGCGCTAAAGAAGTCTACTACTACTACTAATCCGTTTTGTAAGCTAAAACATTTCGCTGTTAAATGTAATGCAAACAGTTAAATGACAAACCACGCTGGATAATGCCGCTTTTCACACAGGCAATTTTAAAAATCCTGTAACTTTTATTAGTCTGTTACAGTGGTGTAGACAAGGGGGAGGGGGTAAAACTCTTCCTTGGTTGCCCGACCAAACATTTTGTATTGCGTATTATTATTATTCTGTGGGTGGGGTGTCAAAAATCGAATTCAAGGTAGCAAAAAAAGGAAGAAAAGAAGCACAAATATCAATATAGATGCAAATGCCCTGTCCGGGCGTTCGTTTAGTAGCTTCGTAACTAAATTAATCAGGCAAAATAATACGTGATGACCTTTTTTGCTTGTCAGGATTTAGTAGTAGTAGTAGTAGTAGTAGTAGTAGTAGTGCTAGTAGTAGTAGTAGTAGTAGCAGTAGCAGTAGTAGCAGTAGTAGCAGTAGTAGTAGCAGTGGTGGTGGTGGTAGTGGTGCAGCAGCAGCAGTGGTGGTAGTGGTGCAGCAGCAGCAGCAGTGGCAGTGGCAGCAGTGGTGCAGCAGCAGCAGCAGTGGTAGTGGTGGTGCAGCAGCAGTGGCAGCAGCAGCAGCAGCAGTAGCAGCAGCAGCAGCAGTAGCAGCAGCAGCAGCAGCAGTAGCAGCAGTAGCAGCAGTAGCAGCAGTAGCAGTAGTAGTAGTAGTAGTAGTAGTAGTAGTAAGCCTAGTGGCTGTAGTACTGTTTCTGTGGCATTTAGAGGGTGATAGATTTATGAGGGGGGTCGAAGCGGATGGCTAGACGTCGTGTTCTTTTTCTTTCAGCGGATTTTCCCGCCGATGGATCCGCGGATGGATTCCTGGGAAAGACCACCATCCACGGCGACTGACCGCCCGGTGTCTTCGACATCCGGAAATGGCGGAACTGGTCGAGGCGGCAAAGTCCGGAGACCTCGCCCGGGTTCGCCGCTGCGTCCTCGAACGCGCCGGAAGCGACGTCAACTTCCGGTGTCCGCCGGACGGATCGACCGCCCTCTACTGGGCGGCGTGCGGCGGCCACGCGGCCGTCTGCGACTGGCTGATCGGTCACGGCGCCGACGTCCGGCTGGCGACGACCAAGTCCGGGTCGACGGCGCTTCACGGGTCGGCCGACAGGGGGCACCACGACTGCGTCGACCTCCTCGTGAAGAGGTAACGGTCGAACGAATGCACACCAGAGGGCGTCTGGCTACGATGACGTCACTACGCCTACGTCATTATACGCTTACGTCAATTTGCTTACGTCGTCACGCTTGCAATAATATTATGTTTACGTCTCTTTATGGTTACGTCATCATTATGTTTATTTCACTATGCTTACCTACTTATGCCTACGTCATTGTGCTTGGGTTGCTCGGGTCATATGCTAGTTACAACAGGTGCACAATAAAATTATGATGGTAATCGAGACTGTTTGGAGCATCTCTTTAATACGCAAACTTAAGACAGTAAAATTTTCGCAAGTGCTTGATGGTATTTAGAATTCCGCCAGCGTAGTCAGTCAGTTAGTTAGCAGTGGCGGCTCCACCGGGGGGGGCCAGGGGGCGCCCGTGCCCCTCTATTGAGTGCCTGTCCCCCAGTGCCCCCCCCAGTTGGGACCCTATACTTAATGCTACATACATTAAACAACAAATGGTTGGCCCCCTCTGATTAGAAGTTGCCACCCCAACGCCCCCCCACTTGCCAAATCCTAGAGCCGCCACTGTTAGTTAGCAGCTGAGTGGTTTTGGGGTTGGTGTGTTTTCTTCTTGTTGTCTGGCAATTAACCCCTTAACTGGGGATCCCGGATATATCCGTCCATTTTACAGTTACAGTTAAATACACGGTTAAAAGGGGTTAATTACTGTATTATTGTCCGAAAGGGGAAGCGACGTGGACGCCCAGACGACGACCAACGGCGACACGGCGCTGCATCTGGCCGCCTACCGTGGCCATCTGGGCGTCTGCCGCCTGCTCGTGGCGAACGAAGCCGACGCGTCGATCACCAACCGACAGGGCAGAACCGCCCTCGAAGAGGCGAAGATCAAAGGACACGGTGACGTCAGCAGACTTCTTCTGCTTCTTCTTCCTCCTCCTCGTCACTCTCGCCGCCAGAATTCTCACCTGCAGAGACAAGGCACGTGTCTCGACCTCTCCGCCTATCTACAGCAGTGGCGGTGTCGTATAAAATTATTTCCCCCATAAAGTTATTTCCTGGTCAAGTTTTGATTGGTCGGCAGATAGCCTGTCAATCAAGATTAGAACCGCCCTCCCTTAGCAACGACAACTATAATTTTATTTCCTCCTTGGGAATTCTTTGCAGGCAACCAATGGCAATGCTTGAAGCAATTATATGAGTGGAGCCATAAGGCATAACACATACGCAAATCTCATGCATATACACAAGTTCATAAATATTCATTACCTATAACCACGGCGATTGGCTGCCAATTACAGTCAATCACAGTCGTCCTATCCATCATTTGTTTTTCGAATGCGGTCAATCGCGATTTTGACAAAGTAGTTTCAAGTTTCCATTTGACAAAATAGCTTCAAGTTTACATTTAATGAGATAGAAATTGCAATAATCACTTGGTGTTAAATGTTGTATTACGCTCACTGTTATATTGTTCTGCAGTGGTTTTTTGTTACTCATCCTCGTACTGTACATTCATTGGTTTGTCAATAAACTTCTACGGTGCCACAATCATATCAGTGGTTTACACACAGGTTTGCTTAGCCTCAGAAACCACTAAAAATCACATTATTATTATCATAATGCCCAGGGCTTCAGCCGATGGCGCACAAAACCCAAATTGAACAATTTTGAACAAATTGAACAGGTCAATTATTGACGGTATCTGTAAAAAGTAGAAAATTTGCATTATCCATTGAGGAAAAATATACTTTATGGGCGCCTGAACTGTATATATATAATTGTTTAGCGATACCAGATCACTTGGAAAGATTTTAAGGTCTAAACTTTCCTGCCTATCTACACATAACTATATAGTGAGGAAATGAAATTATAGTCGGTTATAAATTTATTTCCTAGTCTACGGTCTATCTATACCTGTGTATAGCATTGGTTGGAAATGATAACCTATGGGTAATAAATTTATTTCCTAGGAAATAAAATTATAGCCGGTTATAAATTTATTTCCTAGTCTACTGTCTATCTATACTTGTTTATAGCATTGGTTGGAAATGATATCCTATGGGTAATAAATTTATTTCCTAGGAAATAAAATTATAGCCGGTTATAAATTTATTTCCTAGTCTACGGTCTATCTATACCTGTGTATAGCATTGGTTGGAAATGATATTTTATGGGTAATAAATTTATTTCATAGGAAATAAAATTATAGCCGGTTATAAATTTATTTCCTAGGTTATAAATTTATTTCCTAGGAAATAAAATTATAGCCGGTTATAAATTTATTTCCTACTCTACGGTCCATCTATACCTGTTTATAGCATTGGTTGGAAATGATATCCTATGGGTAATAAATTTATTTTCTAGGAAATAAAATTATAGCCGGTTGTAAATTTATTTCCTAGTCTACGGTCTATCTATACCTGTGTATAGCATTGGTTGGAAATGATAACCTATGGGTAATAAATTTATTTCCTAGGAAATAAAATTATAGCCGGTTATAAATTTATTTCCTAGTCTACTGTCTATCTATACCTGTTTATAGCATTGGTTGGAAATGATATTCTATGGGTAATAAATTTATTTCCTAGGAAATAAAATTATAGCCGGTTATAAATTTATTTCCTAGGTTAAAAATTTATTTTCTAGGAAATAAAATTATAGCCGGTTATAAATTTATTTCCTACTCTACGGTCCATCTATACCTGTTTATAGCATTGGTTGGAAATGGTATCCTATGGGTAATAAATTTATTTCCTAGGAAATAAAATTATAGCCGGTTATAAATTTAGTTCCTAGTCTACGGTCTATCTATACCTGTGTATAGCATTGGTTGGAAATGATAACCTATGGGTAATAAATTTATTTCCTAGGAAATAAAATTATAGCCGGTTATAAATTTATTTCCTAGTCTACTGTCTATCTATACTTGTTTATAGCATTGGTTGGAAATGATATCCTATGGGTAATAAATTTATTTCCTAGGAAATACAATTATAGCCCGTTATAAATTTATTTCCTATCTATCTATACCTGCATCATGTAGCATTGGTTGGAAAAAAATCATGTCCTAACCATATACACATATAAGCAGGGCCGGTTGAAAGTCTTCGTAGGCCCTGGGCACTCTCATAATCGTAGGCCCTCCTCAACTTGAAACCTCCAAGTTGCCAACTACGCAACCAACTGTGGATTAAACTTTAAAGTTAAACACTTTCTCATTATTTTATGACTTCATGTTTAATGATGATTTTGGAATGCACCCTCCTCAGTTTTCGATGTCAAAATTCAAATCTAGTTCAACTTTCTTCTGTCAACTGATGAAACAGTTTCTAAAGCCAAGGCACTAATTATGGTGTATCCATCAGATCTGGAAGAGGCAATTACTGACGACTTTCTTCTATTTTCACAAATATTTGGCAAGATTAAAAGAGTGGCTGAAATGCTTGGCCTATGGCTCAAATAAAGAATAGGATGGTGATACGTTTTCCAAATGTAAATATTGCTTTCCGAATCTACCTTTCAATTTTGGAACAAGTTGTAAAGGTGAACGTTCATTTTCCAAACTGAAACTTATAAAAACTTATCTTCGGTCAACGATAAGATAAACATGACTATCCTCCCCTGGCACTACTTTCATTCGAAAAAGACGATGCGGGAAATGACATTTGAGGACATCATAAGTGACTTTGCTTGCTTATGAAAAGACCAAAAAGGTTTACATATCGTAACTCTGCTCAAGTGCTCATATTAATAGATATTATACTGTTTGTGACTGCTAGAGTTAAACGTTATTAAATTTGTATCTGCAAGACTGCAATTTCTGCCATGGCCTATTTTTTACTCCCTTCATGTTCTCCATATACATCTGACTTTCGTAGGCTCCTGAAAAGGTCGTAGGCCTTGGGCACAGTGCCCACTGTGCCCAGTAGATAAAACGGCCCTGCATATAAGCTTATAGCCTTCTGTTGTGGTTAGGTTTTTGAGTAAGATATAGTAGACTAAGGGCCTGTCTATAAATTACGTCACGCGGTTAGAGGGAGGGGCCCGGCCATTTGTGACGATGTGTGAGGACGGGGGTTCCGTAAATGAGACGTCCCGCAAATTTTTTTAGGTGATTACCTTTGACATTTTTTGCTTGTAAGGGATTTTGGAGAGGAAAAATACAATTATGACCTTTTTTTTGCTTGTCATGGTTTTTCGAGAGGAAAAAATACAAGGATGGCCATTTCTTGCTTGTCAAGTCTTTTCAAAATATGAAAATTCGGGGGTAGGTCGGCCCCTGTGACGTCATATTTTAGGGTCCGACGTTTTGTGACGTCGCGTTACGTAAGGAGTGCCAAAAATCGCGTGACGTAATTTATGGACGACTCAAAGATGAATTTAGGCTTAGTCGGTGCTTATGGTAGTTGCTAGTATTGTTCATTAGAACTGGAATTATGTAGCACCAGCATTACTTGAATATTGTGTCTAAAGTACTTTTGTGGTTTTCTTCCCTTCGCCTCCTCTTCTTCACTTCCTCCCAATCAATGCTTCATATGAAATCGTATAGTTATTATTATAAGATAGCCATTATCAGCATTATTGCTTGCTAAGTCTAATCGTATCTGCATATAATCAGCGGCTTATCAATCGCAAAAGAATCGCATTTTCGGGTAAACTCACTACGGGTGGTCTTGAGTATGTTTAACAGTTTAAGTCGATATTGATCATCTACAACAGACCGCTTACACTTATTTTCAAATGCGGATGCTACTAAAAATTGAATCATGCATTTCACTTCAAATATGCCAATGATTTGCCATTGTTCTAGCACAGCTGATCTTTATTTAATGATCGTTGTTCTGATAATAATTGTTTCGACAAATGTCATGTTTTTCTCTGGCGCTTTGTCATAAATCGTCTTTTAAATGTCGACTTATACACAGAGGATAAACTGATAGGCCTATTGAGATTTCTAATCCGGAAACGCATTTTATCGTCTGTTGGTAGTATCTTCCTCGTCACTTTAACGAAGGCCATCTCTTGTTGCTAAGGATAGCATTCACTATATATTACTCTACTGAAGCATTTTTTCAACTATGCTTTATCGTGGGAAATTGAAATCCGTTTTTCAGTTAATACCATCAAGATAACGCCAAAATGCCAAGTGCCAATGAAATAGATAAGTAGGAAATAAATTTATTACCCATAGGATATCATTTCATTCCAACCAATGCTATACACAGGTATAGATAGATAGGAAATAAATTTATTACCGGTTATAATTTTATTTCCTAGGAAATAAATTTATTACCCATGGCATATCACTTCATTTCCAACCAATGCTATATACAGGTATAGATAAACAGTAGACTAGGAAATAAATTTATAACCGGCTATAATTTTATTTCCTAGGAAATAAATTTATTACCCATAGGATATCAATTCATTTCCAACCAATGCTATGCACAGGTATAGATAGATAGGAAATAAATTTATAACCGGTTATAATTTTATTTCCTAGGAAATAAATTTATTACCCATGGGATATCATTTCATTTCAAACCAATGCTATATACAGGTATAGATAGACAGTAGACTAGGAAATAAATTTATAACCGGCTATAATTTTATTTCCTAGGAAATAAATTTATTACCCATAGGATATCATTTCCAACCAATGCTATATACATGTATAGATTGATAGGAAATAAATTTATTACCGGTTATAATTTTATTTCCTAGGAAATAAATTTATTACCCATGGGATATCATTTCATTTCCAACCAATGCTATACACAGGTATAGATAGATAGGAAATAAATTTATTACCGGGTTATAATTTTATTTCCTAGGAAATAAATTTATTACCCATGGGATATCATTCCATTTCAACCAATGATATACTCAGGTATAGATAGATAAGAAATAAATTTATTACCGGTTATAATTTTATTTCCTAGGAAATAAATTTATTACCCATGGGATATCATTTCATTTCCAACCAATGCTATATACAGGTATAGATAGACCGTAGGCTAGGAAATAAATTTATAACCGGCTATAATGTTATTTCCCTGCCATCAGTAGGCTATATAGTTATGTGTAGATAGGTAGGAAATAAATTTATCATCCATAGGATATGATTTCATTTCCAACCAATGCTATGCACAGGTATAGATAGACAGAAGATAGGAAATAAATTTATTACCGGTTATAATTTTATTTCCCCACCAACAGCAGGCTATATAGTTATATGTAGAAAATAAAGTTATTGCCTGCTACTAACCGTATGCATTAAAGTGATTAAAGCTATTTTTAGATATTATGTTGATAGGCGGAAATAAATTTATACGGAAATAAATTTATACGTATGCCACATAATTTTATTTCCCTAGCAACCGCAGGCTCCGCCCAGAAATAATTTTATGGCGGAAATAAATTTATACGACAGCGGCTCCAGGATTTGGCAAGTGGGGTTGCGTTGGGGTGGAAACTTGTAATCATGGGGGGCAACCATTTGTTGTTAGGTATGTAGTATTAAGTATAGGGTCCCAACAGGGGCCACTGGAGGCCAGGCACTCAATAGGGAGGCACGGGCCCCCGGGGCCCCCTGTGGAGCCGTCACTGATCTACAGTGTAGTTTGTTGTTAGAGATTATATGACACTTAAACATCGATAAAACCTTGCGTTTTTACAACAGGAGTTTTCGTACGAACACGAATGGATACGCCTTCTTAGGCGTATCCATTCGTGTTCGTGAGAAAACTCCTGTTGTAAAAACGCAAGGTTTTATCGATGTTAAGTGTTGTCATATAATCTCTAAACTTTCTTTTCTTTTCTGCACGAACAGCCTACGCTAGTAGCACTAGCATAGCAGTTAAAGGCTATTTTTTATAGCACTCTTTTATCGTGAACTTTGATTTCGAAGCCGTACTCGAGCGAAACCAAAGAGGAAGTTACGATAGTTAAGAAATCGTGTGCTTGACGAAGCATTACAGGGTGGGTAAAAAAACGAGACTGCCTTGTTTCGAGAGCTTAAAACTTTAAACCTCCTGATCATTGGTCTATCGACTCTACTTCGTCAATAGAAATAAATGTAACTGTTTTGTTACGATCCGAACAATGTTGACTTCACTCTCATCGATTTCACACCCATTTTATTGCCCTTACTTATCCGCCAAATCGCGATCGTGTTAACTCACTGCAAATTTTTAGAACATGATTATAAAACTATCTAATCAACCATGCACTGTCACCTGGTTGTTCGGCCGGATATCCTGGACATGATAAGAATGATCTTGAATTATTTTGACTTTGCGTGCCATCGACTGATGCTTCTGTTCATTTTGAAGTGGCGCTATAGAAGTTTAGGATTAGATTAGAGACAAATCCAAGTCCAGGATACCAGGCTCCGCGGGCAACGATGGATAAACCAGGTCAAAAAGATGGGATTTGAGTCTGGATCCTGATCCATGTCCTCGCCGATAGATTAACATCGCATTCGGTAAATTTTGCCGTTCGAATCATTATTTTTAGCTTTCATTTCGCGTTTTATTCAACTCACGTGTGCGTTATTTTGTATTATTTTGCTCAGATTTCAATCTCTTCGCGAAGAATTATACCGCGGAACTTTCCGACGACGAAATTCCCTCCGCGGAAGAAAAACTTCCGGTCGAATGCTTCTGCGACGACGACCTTGGACTCGACCTTCATCATCTTCATCATCATCACCATCGTCCGGACGCCCTTGACGGTCCCCCAACGACCCCCACTTCCTCCTCCTCCTTCGCCGCCTCCGCCTCTCATCCCCACGAGCCTCGGTCTACGACGACGGGTCCCCTCCTCTTCGTCGACGACCCCCCAGGGCGCCGACCGCCGCCGCCGTCGTTGGGCCCCGAGGACGACTCCGCCGCCCGTCAGCTGAACCGGCTCCTCCGGTCGAAGGTCTCGGCCCTCGAGTCGTACGCCGGGGCGCTGGAGACGCGGCTCCGTCTTCGCGACGGAAGCGTCGACCGGCTGCGGGCGGAAAACGCCGAGCTTCGCCGTCAACTGGAAACGACGACAAAATCCCGGGCGGCAGCACAGCAGGATGAGGATGAGGAGGAGGAGGAGGAGGAGGAGGTGAATCGTCTGCGAAGGCAGACGGCCGAATGCGTCGCGAGGACGGAGCAGGCGATGCGGGAAGCTGGACGACACCAAGCGACGGTACCGGCATCTCGAGGCGGTCGTCTTTGGCGGCGGCGTCAGTCGGGACCCGACGGGCATCGGACCGACCGACGACGCCACCTAAGCGACCGACTCCATCGCTGTCCACGCCATGGACGAAAATGCGGGCGCCACAACCCCTATGCCTCCTTTCCCTTCCCTAACCCAAACTCTCATAAAATCGGGGCTCTAACCTAGAGGCCCAATAGCAGTTTACACCTGTGGTCAACGCCCCTCCCAATCAGCGTGGTCGTTGCCCCCGTTTCTAAGATTCATAACAAGTTTTTGCATGGCAACCTCCCTTCCCCCAAAAATTATTTTAACCACCAAACATTTGATTCGTTCGATAGCGAACTTATCCTTACGTGAGATTACCTTGGATTTTATTTACCTCGGATTGATAATAACCAGTTTCCATTTTAACCAACCAACCCCGTTTTACTTTCTTGGAAGGTCGATGGCCGAACCCACATTTTTCTTTCTTGGGAGATCCATGGCCCTGCCCCACAGTATCCAGGATATCAGACCCCGATTTGTAGTTTGTAGACCCGACAGATCGCTTGTTCTACAACATTGGCAGGTATTTCCAATAATCTCACCAATTATATTATTTAAGTGCCTACAGAATAAGTATCGCGCCATCGAGTATGCGTAAGTACTCCGTTTTACGTTTAGCGATTGGATCTAGCGTGTAGCATGAAATCGGTGGGAGGTGTCCACGGTGCCCTATTTCGAGGGCTGTAGTTCGAAATTGAGATGGGCAATATTTACTATTCTCGCAACATTGAAAGCATCAAAGATGGGGACAGGCAAAAATATGGGTTTCGTCGGAGCATTTCTTCAAATCGCTGAAAAAGTTTGCATATCTATACGCCCTCTTAAATAGGCCTTCGATTGGCTTATGTCACTTTGCGAATTAATTAGCCTATAAATGGCGTTTTTGTTGTCTATAAAACCTGTCACGCAATGGACCGGCTGTCTTAAGTGACGGATAATTATTCCTCGATCGACTTACTATACATTTTTTAAATGGATGAATACTTACTAGAGTTTTTCATCATTATCGCAAAGGGATCTCGTTTTATCCCCGGAACACAGTGTACTGTATAGCTTCACAGCTGTTGTTGCTAGCAGCCAAACTTGAGGCAACTCTTGTAGACGCTAAAATTGCAGCGATTATGCGGGGGGGTGTCCAGCAGCAGCTATTGGACACCCCTTGGGTCAGACGTGGGGAAGTGTCCTGACGCCCGGGGCAAAAGAGGGATTTGCGCCTCCCAACGTTTTGAATTTCTCCACAAAAAGTCTTTTGACAAACAAAACGGGTCCTATTTTCACATTCCAGTAATACTGCAGGTTCAGAATTTCGCACGTAATAGGCCACTTACGATTCTTCTCTTTGTCAATTACATATCTGTCAGCCTATTTACTTATTTTATGTCCACATACGCAGGATTCTGTATTCTTTGTACTTTCTTTTTTCACTTGGAATTTTTGCGCCCATCCAAAATTTTGCGCCCGGGGTTAATTATTGGCTTAGAGACCTATTTACGTGTCAGCGTGTGATAAGGGAGAAAACTAGGACATGACTGTTTTTCTGACCAGGTTAGCGCCACTGCAGCCTCGTCTCCCTCGTTCGCCCCCCCTCGTTCCCCAAACGCCCTCGCCTATTAAGTTGATGTCAGTGTAATTCTGTTGATAATTTTAATAGGACTTGTAGCTGATTTTCGAATATTACGCATGGCATAAATTTAGCATGGCAGAGACCCGATTTTTATCCGTTTACTGCATAACAGACTTCTTGTGAATTGCCAGTAATATGCAATAAATTACTCGTTAACGCTTCGAGTCATTCAAAGGCGCGTATATGTTCATTAGACACCATTGTCGCATATTTTACAAAAGTTTATTTCGTTCTATAGTAAGGCGGTGAATGCGCCAGACGTCTGTATAGCGCTATATGATTTCGGTTTACTTACTTACTTGCTTGCTTCGTGTATAACGCTGTCCTTATCGACATGACGTTGTCTTGGATAATAAATAAGTTAAACATCGAATATTTCAACATTTTGAATGCTCAAAATGTGCATTCTTAATTTAAGACTTAATATTTTACAATCTTGTGTCGAAAATTAGAATCGTATTCTTAGGTCGTGCGGACTGAAGTTAGCAATTATCTTCACCGGGAAGGAGTGGGTCGGCCTCGAACTAGTGGGGGGTGGGGGGTGGTGGGGCGTGGAGAGCGGGATCGGGTGGGAGTAATGTCGTTGTTGTAAGCGCCATGCACTTCAGACAGGACTGTTTCTAGGAGTATCAATTTGGGAGAGGGTGTCCGTAAATTCTGGGGTCCTCTGCCAAAAAGTCTGACAAGAAAAAAAAGATCACCCCATAGCTGAGATTGGGAGGGGTGTTGGGGGGGGTGTCGGTCTCAAATTGAGGTGTTAGGGGGTGTAAAAATATCCCTGACTTCAGACCACGATGTCTGATTCGAGACTCACCTGGATACAACATACTATATGCTTTTATCTCAGAGAAAATCCTCGATAGACTTACCTGTATTAGGCTCTGTTCATCCGGCAACGTATACTTTCGAATACTGCTACAGCCGATAATAACTATGTTAGGTTATTCTAATTTCACTATAATTCTACCAACCATTCAGAACAACCAACAAAGGCTTGCGTCGTGCAATATAATTATAATGGCATGTTTTCTTGAGCAAAATATCCTGACATTTATTTCTACGGGGCTTCCTCTTAAATATCGCAATGAGATAAAGCGGGGTTTTGATGATCTAATCGGAGAGCTCACCTATAAAGGTGAACTTACCAAGTGTAGAAACCAAAGGCAATCATATTTATTCATGCAATAACTCAACGCTTGTAGTACGCCGAGCTTTGTACGCCATACCGACTGACAGTGCACTTACAGTGTATAAGGAAATAATGTTTTCACTTTTCAATGCTTTTACGCAAAGTTATTAATGACTAGAATAGTTGGGGCATGCAGTGTCTGTCTTATTCGAGTATGATGTGCTGCGTTTTTTCAACACACCCGTTTAAATTACCGACAACGATCACGCCAGTTAATTATTTTATTTATTTTTGCTCTACTATTTTTTATAACTAATTATTAGTTAATTAAGTTAGCTGTTTTGACTTCCGAAGATCTTTATCGATGATTTTCCTAAGTCACAGCTGGTTAAAATGTCAAAACGGTATCATGGCTCTTACATTTTATCAGAATCTATATCACTCAAAGAGAATATCTGTAGCAGCAATTTCCAACGATATGCCCGGTCTGCGTAAATGGTCGGATCCAAAGACGTTGACCACTTCGACGCATTAATGAAAACTCGCGTTTTCAAAGTCAAACGAAAAATCAGAGAAACGAAATTAATTTGTAGGTGAAATACAGACTGGATGAGGAATGAACTGTCTACGCTTCATCGTCCTTTGTAGATGCGACGTCGAATTGACGATACTCCGATTGAAGGTCTTTCATTGTGGACTCGGCTTCTTCGAATTCCATCTCGTCCATTCCCTCGCCGGCGTACCACGAAAGAAAGGCCTTGCGCCGGAACATGGCCGTGAATTTGTCAGAGAAGCGCTTGAACAGCTCCTGGATGGCCGTGCTGTTCCCGATGAACGTCGCCGACATCTTGAGGCCGCGCGGCGGAATGTCGCAGACGGCGGTCTTGACGTTGTTGGGGATCCACTCGACGAAGTAGCTGCTGTTCTTGTTCTGAACGTTCAGCATCTGTTCGTCGACCTCCTTCATCGACATCCGGCCGCGGAAGATGGCGGCGACGGTCAGGCAGCGGCCGTGACGCGGGTCGCAGGCGGCCATCATGTTCTTCGCGTCGAACATCTGCTGCGTCAGCTCCGGAACGGTCAGGGCGTGGTACTGCTGGCTGCCGCGGGAGGCAAGAGGGGCGAAGCCGGGCATGAAGAAATGGAGGCGGGGGAAGGGGACCATGTTGGCGGCCAGCTTACGCAGGTCCGCATTCAGTTGACCAGGGAAACGAAGGCAGGTCGTCACCCCAGACATGGTGGCAGATACCAAATGATTCAGATCACCGTAGGTTGGGGTTGTCAGTTTCAAGGTACGGAAGCAGATGTCGTACAGAGCCTCGT
This sequence comes from Metaphire vulgaris, assembly GCA_018105865.1. Classification (NCBI taxonomy): domain Eukaryota; kingdom Metazoa; phylum Annelida; class Clitellata; order Crassiclitellata; family Megascolecidae; genus Metaphire; species Metaphire vulgaris. Next base: position 1,526,728 of record CM030837.1, on the reverse strand, counting down.
TGTCGATGCAGTATGTCTCGTCGGTGTTTTCAATCATTTGATGTAGGGAGAGAACTGCGTTGTAAGGTTCAACAACAGTGTCCGATACCTAAAATTTTCCGATACCGATACCTCAAATACCGATACCGATACCTCACATTTTCAAAAGTCAACGTCAAATATAAGAATTTGAGCAAAATAATTATTAAGTGTATTGTTGCATCTGCCTTCATATCCATAATTCAATCGTTTTGTTATTTACAATTTGTTTCCTTGAAATTCGAAATTACTTGTTTTTTGCCGACTGTGACCTGGGTCTGTACAATAATTGTCTTCACACGATTTGCTGCAATTGGAGCTGAGTCATAGATTCTAAATAGTATTCCTGTGTCATAAAATACTGCCTAAGCATAGTTTCTGACTGAAAACAGAAATTCCAAGCGTGTTTGCTGCTTGAAGTGAAGGCCTATATGGCTGAATAATTCTTACCATAGACGAAGGAAACACTGAGAACGTGTTCACGATCCTATCCGGATACTCTTCGCGGATCTTGCTGATCAGCAGCGTTCCCATTCCGGATCCGGTTCCGCCGCCGAGCGAGTGCGTCATCTGGAAGCCCTGCAGACAGTCGCAGCTCTCCGCCTCCTTGCGAACGACGTCCAGGACGAAGTCGACCAGCTCGGCGCCCTCCGTGTAGTGGCCCTTCGCCCAGTTGTTCCCGGCGCCGCTCTGACCGAAGACGAAGTTGTCCGGACGGAAGATCTGGCCGAACGGTCCCGACCTCACCGAGTCCATCGTCCCAGGCTCCAGGTCGACGAGTATCGCCCGAGGGACGTACTTTCCTTCAAAAGGGTCAAAACGCGATCTTCTCTTACAATTGCGACGATTTTAAAACTGAGAAAGCGATTCGTTTGGGTAGGAGCTTTTCCTTCGCGTTCTGGAAGAAGTATATTAGAATTCTTGTGAAAGTGCTTTTTTAAAATACAAAGACGACTTGAATCTGTGTAAAGAAGTTTTCACTTAGATTCTCTCATACTGAGCGTAGCCGAGTGCAGCACCAATTTTATCGATACATGTTCTAGGTCGAATGTTCGAAGGGCGTTCGAACTTCGCGTTTGTCCTAGACACACTATTCGTTTATTTAGAACAGAGGCGACGTCTTCGAGGCACGTGTCACGTGACTAACCAACCGGTGACTTCATTGAAGTAGACGTTGATTCTTTCCAACTGAAGGTCGGAGTTACCGTGGAGTGTTCCAGTTGGACCGATGCCATGTTCGTCAGCGATAACTTCCCAGAACTAGAATGAATCCATCGACTTAAGTTATTAGGCAGCGTTATGCAGCACTACATCAACTATCGTATAACCATAGTGAATTTATGAAGCTCAGGTACGCCCGGAATGTGTTTCGTCGACAAATTGCAAAAAAATTTGTCTAAAGTCAAGATGTCGGGTTGCATCAACTCTCGAGGGGCTTTATAATCTTCTATAGGGCAAAGATGTCTATGGATCCGTTTTTAGAAACCAATCCTACCCAAATCATCAAATCTCCAACCGAGCCCAACCCATGCCGGTAATAGGGTTACTTGACCCAACCGACCGTAATATATTGAAATTTCTTAAACCATGACTTATTTTCTGACCCAGCCCACCATCAACATGGAAAAGTCTATAACCCAACCAAATCCAACACAACCCAATCCAGTGGTTAACCCAATCCATGGACATCTCTCCTATAGGGATTCTGTACCAATGAGAATACTACGTTTGAATCTTACTTCGGTCCCAATCTGGTTTCCACACTGCCCCACTTGAATGTGAACGATCTCTTTCATTGTCTACGGAATACTTCTGCCACATTAACGTCCGCCGAACGACGTTATAGCCATACACGACGGCGCTGCATATAATATATATATAGGCTCTTTAACTACGCGTCGTTGCGTTGCTGTGTACGTTCTTCCGCCGTTATATCCCTAAATCGACGATGTTCCAGAGGTTCAGAGTTGCAGCTGATGTCATCGATCACATATAATAATAATAATAATAATAATAATAATAATAATAATAATAATAATAATAATAATAATAATAATAATAATAATAATAAATTGCAGAAGCGCGAGTATTCCTTGGTTAGATGCGGTTCGATTTCGATACGAAATATTCTTCTGGAACATGCCCGTGACAGGCCCTGCCCAAGGTGTCTAGGGCGAAACGTCGTCGCTCCCAAAGGTACTGCGGGCCAATTGCATTCGTTGAACGCTCTCTTAGAACAGGGACAAAGCCTACGAGCCCGAACACGCAGACGAGCAGATTTTCCTGCAGGCAAAAAAGAGGCCCCGCCTGCAATCAGTTGATGTAGCGCATATGGAAATAAAATGGCTCACGATGAGTTTGTCGCATAAAGTGGGTTGATGCTGTTGCTTACGGTAATGGCATCTGCACGTGAATTATCAAGTGGAAGGAAATTATAAAAACGCAGGAAGGTTTAGGTGAGATCTTGGATACGGTTCAGGGAATGGCATGGAGCGTATCATTATCCATCATAGCCTTGTCAAGGACCCAGTGGCGGCTCCACCGATGGGGCCAGGGGGCCCGTGCCCCCTATTGAGTGCCTGACCCCCAGTGCCCCAGTTGGGACCCTATACTTAATGCTGCATACATTAAACAACAAATGGTTGGCCCCCCATGATTAGAAGTTGCCACCACAACGGCCCCCACTTGCCAAATCCTAGAGCCGCCACTGCAAGGACCTGATTGAATCGTTAAACAATTACGTGTGTATGGATTGCGATATTTAGCAACAGGTGGCTTTTGCTGGAGTAGACTGCAGCTTTTCTGCAATCTCAAGCCATAATGCCGACTTCTTTTCATTTTATACGCGTCCAATCTTACGCCCCATAAAATCGGACGTTAATAAGCAACCTCATTTAAAACATTTACATCAAACTCATTCTTAAGATCCGCCATGTTAATAATCTCTTGCTGTCACTTGGCGGGCAGACCTATGAAATTGTGCCTGATTGGTTAAAAAGTAAAAAAGAACGCGTTCAAAGCTCGGAAGAAAGTGCATACACAATCTCTCGGGGGCTGAACGCGTTTATTTCCCCATCCACACTTTGCACTAAAAGTGACACTGGAACAACTTTTTATCCCCAACCGCACCGCGCACTCAACCGTTTCTCCCCGTACCCACCCCATTACCGAATTGCTTTTCCCGTCACCACCCAGTGGTGGCGTAGCGCGCACTCTCTCGCCGCCTACGACTCCTGGCAAATCCGCCGCCCCAAATTCACTCTTATCACACCTGACAAACAACAAAAAAGTCATCGCCGCTAAATTTGCCGCTCCTTCTAAACTTTGCCGCCCATTGCCAAAACTCACCGACAAGCAAAAAATGGTCGCCTCCAAAATTTGTCGCCCTCGTCATATGTGCCGCCCATGGCTAGAGCCATAGTAGCCATTGGGTCGCTACGCCCCTGTCACCACCCCGTTTCCGCCGCGTTTGCCCCCATCCTTGTACCAATCATTTCCGTCCCCGCATTGTCTCCGCAGAAAGACATTCATAAATTAACACAAGGACGTGTTTGGCCTACTTAGGTTCTGTTAATCGCACGTAGGCTCTGTTAATCGGTTCAATTACCTTCTAAACTAAAACGTACAGAACTTCATATATCTCCTTTAAAAATATAATGGCGTAAAATAACAAGAAGACTTCGTTGCATTTTACTTATTAAACGCCTAGTAGGATACCGGGTGTAAGATCATCAAAAAAAACTAAATCTTGAATTGCTCAATTTATTCAAAACGACAAAATTTATGATACCGTTTACATTCAATTTGTTCCGCCGAATCGACAATAGGCCTAAATGCAAATGTTAACTTATTTTAGCAATCTATCACATATTAAGTTTTAAGTAAATTTCCTGCAGAGTTTTTCCATAACAATTATATAATTTAGAGTCAAACGTAGTTTAATGGAAAGATTTCGATAGAAAAGGTCCGGAAGTAAAATTTTAGATTTAGTTAATTTGATTCTTGAAGGAAATAGGGTTAGGAAACATCTTTTATGCTTCCTCTTCTTCCTCGTCGAATTCTCCCTCCTCTTCGGCGGTGGCGTCCTGGTACTGTTGGTACTCGGAAACCAGGTCGTTCATGTTGGACTCTGCTTCCGTGAACTCCATCTCGTCCATTCCCTCGCCGGTGTACCAGTGGAGGAAGGCCTTGCGGCGGAACATGGCCGTGAACTGCTCCGAGACGCGCTTGAACAGCTCCTGGATGGCCGTGCTGTTCCCGATGAACGTCGCCGACATCTTGAGGCCGCGCGGCGGAATGTCGCAGACGGCGGTCTTGACGTTGTTGGGGATCCACTCGACGAAGTAGCTGCTGTTCTTGTTCTGAACGTTCAGCATCTGTTCGTCCACCTCCTTCATCGACATCCGGCCGCGGAAGATGGCGGCGACGGTCAGGTAGCGGCCGTGGCGCGGGTCGCAGGCGGCCATCATGTTCTTCGCGTCGAACATCTGCTGCGTCAACTCGGGCACGGTCAGGGCGCGGTACTGCTGGCTGCCGCGGGACGTAAGAGGGGCGAAGCCGGGCATGAAGAAATGGAGGCGCGGGAAGGGGACCATGTTGACGGCCAGTTTCCTCAGATCGGCGTTCAGCTGACCGGGGAATCGGAGGCAGGTGGTGACGCCCGACATGGTGGCCGAGACGAGGTGGTTGAGGTCGCCGTACGTGGGCGTTGTGAGCTTCAGGGTGCGGAAGCAGATGTCGTACAGAGCCTCGTTGTCGATGCAGTACGTCTCATCGGTGTTCTCGACCAGTTGGTGGACGGAGAGGGTTGCGTTGTAGGGCTCAACGACCGTGTCCGAAACCTACAGTCGAAATTCAATATACCAATAATAATTAGAATTTAATTAATATTAGTTTGCAGAGTTTCGGTTGCCATGACAACGCTAACCAATCTCTGTCAGCCTCCTCTAACCGTGAACTTTCCCTCTAACACATTCTTCTAGTGTATAATTATCACTACGGCAAAATGCTTTGAAAAGTAATAATTAATAATAATAATTATTCTAAATGCCGTTATAAGAACCACGTTCATTTGCCAACAATAAATGAAGATATGAAGATATCACAGTTGATCGACCAATATGATCATTCATAAGTCACTGTCACGTGTTTTTATAAGTTTGATTCAAACTGTTGCAAGAAAATATCAGAATGACGACAGAAGAGAAGGTTGGCAAACGTTACCTAGAAAGCTGGATTATTAAATGTTGAGAGTAATTATAGTTGTTTCTGCATAGGCTAACTTAGCCTCTAAAACCACTTGAAATCACGTGTGCAATTATTATCATCATCACTGTATTATTATTATGATTATTATTATGATTATGATGATGATGATGATGATGTAGTGATGAGTAGTAGAGTAGTTATTAGCAGTAGTATTATTAGTGGTAGTAGTTATTAGTTAGTAGTAGTAGTAGTAGTAGTAGTAGTAGTAGTAGTAGTAGTAGTAGTAGTGGTAGTAGTGGTAGTAGTAGTAGTAGTAGTAGTAGTAGTAGTAGTAGTAGTAGTAGTAGTAGTAGTAGTAGTAGTAGTAGTAGTAGTAGTAGTAGTAGTAGTAGTAGTAGTAGTAGCCACTATATACCTTCGGTGATGGTACAACTGAGAACGTGTTCATGATCCTATCCGGATACTCTTCCCGGATCTTGCTGATCAGCAGCGTTCCCATTCCGGATCCGGTTCCGCCGCCGAGCGAGTGCGTCATCTGGAAGCCCTGCAGACAGTCGCAGCTCTCCGCCTCCTTGCGAACGACGTCCAGGACGGAGTCGACCAGCTCGGCGCCCTCCGTGTAGTGGCCCTTCGCCCAGTTGTTCCCGGCGCCGCTCTGACCGAAGACGAAGTTGTCCGGACGGAAGATCTGGCCGAACGGTCCCGACCTCACCGAGTCCATCGTCCCAGGCTCCAGGTCGACGAGTATCGCCCGAGGGACGTACTTTCCTCCTGAACGACAATCGGCATTACGTATATATATATATATATATATATATATATATATATATATATATATATATATATATATATATATATATCTCTCATGAATTTATATAGCGCTCGTGTTGGTGAAATATTTCTTTAGTAGGCCTACTGTATATATACCCCCAAATCAGTCTACCTTAAAGTTTTTTATGTGATTTACATGTGGCTATATTATGTGGTTTATATGGTTTATGTGGGTTACAGTTTAGATTTATACCTAGCCAAAATATTTATACCCTGCCAAATCAAATTCCTGGCTACGCCCCTGGGCAGAATGCGTGGATTCCGAAGTGCGACACTAACCGGTGGCTTCGTTGAAGTAGACGTTGATTCTTTCCAGCTGGAGGTCGGAATCTCCGTGGTATGTTCCAGTTGGATCGATGCCATGTTCGTCCGAGATGACTTCCCAGAACTAAGACGAATCAAGCAGACAAAACGCCAATGACCAGGCTGCATAGGGTAGCATCTCGTTAATACCAGCAGCATGAATTTATATAGCTCCAGTAGAGCTGGAAATGCAATCGACGACGCGTGTATAACGGGGAAATAATGTATAATCTATATTTGGGGCCGTTCATTATTATTATGTCAACAATTTTTGGGCAATTTTATTTTACAGCAATGTGAAGCTAATTAACCCCTTAACCGTGTATTTAACTGTAACTCAATGTAAAATGGACAGATAATTATATCCGGGATCTCCAGTTAAGGGGTTAACAGTACGGCCTATTCACTCCTACCTTTGCTCCAATTTGGTTGCCGCACTGGCCGGCCTGTATATGAACGATCTCTCTCATCCTTGCTGTTCAATTCTTTGCTGTTCGCTGCTCATTCGCTGATGTTACTGGCAACATAAGGCCACCGCTCTCTATTTAAGCACGTCTGACCTCTTCACTCCCTTGGATACGGTATACATCCGCCAGGTCATACGCACCTGACTCCAGGTAGTATTAGCACCTGAGAGGTCTGACAAAGAGCGATGAACCGATTGCAAAAGTAAGAACGAGGCATCGTCACTGTAGAAAGATTCTACAACATTTCGAGTTAGATAACTCTACGGAATTTGTCTATTTTGTTGATTACGATTTGGATTTTTGCGCGGACTATTTTCCGGCGTCGCGTCGTGATATCGATTGTTGTTCGTTCGAGGCGTCGTGGTTGCATGGCAACGTGTTGATAGCGTTGTTCGCGTGAATCAATGTGTTTGGACTTCGTATCAAAGCCAGTCATTCTGTTTGAATAGCATGTCAGCATGTGTGGTCTCCATGACATCCACCAATACGTGTTTGACACTCGTCTTAAGAGACCATTATAGTGTCATTTGCTTAAGACCTGTTATCAGCATTTCAAAGAGATAACCTTCTCGATTGGCTTGCCTACTAGGGAGTAGCCTCGAAGAGTTGTTTAATTTCACACAGTGTTCAAACGATGCCTAGTGTAAGCCCAACTGGGATTAAAAGGCGGAAACTAACACAAATACAGTAGGCCTAGTGTTTGAAACTTCACAGATTTCAGAGATGTTTCTATGCTGAAAAATCAAGTCCTTATTCGAAGTTAAACTGTGAAAAATATATACTCCGAGCAGTTTGCCAATAACATCACATAGAGATCTTCCTGGGATGAAAATGAACCCAACATTCGTTTACTCGATATTTGATTGTTGGGGAATGTTTTAGGGTCTCTTAATAACTCTATTACTCTATGGGGGAGAGATAAAATATTCAGTCTTAAAGAAAGGTCGAGCAGTCTGCCCAGGGCTCTAGTTTAGGCACTAACGTTGCGTTGTGTTTTAATAAATAGCAGAATTTGAAGATAAGAAACCGAGCAGTGGCGTAGCCAGGATTTCCACAAGGGGGGTTGGTTTTGGTGGTGACCAACTTTGAAAAAATCTCGACAAGCAAAAAAGGTCATCTATATTTTTTTCTACTCTAAGCATGCTGACAAGCAAAAAAAGTCCTCAACGTGCCATCCAACGGGGAGGTTTTCAACCCCAAAACCGCGTCCAAAAAATGCATGAAAACACGTTAAAATAATTTCTCCGTCGACAGCCAAAGGAGGAGGTTTAACCCCGAAGTCCCTCTTGGCTACGTCACTGTATACGAGTGCATTATAATTTAGGTTTGTAGCGTACAGTGTAATGCATGGGCGCCCACAGAAATTTTTCCATGAGGTCAAAACATAATGGTCATGGCTATGCCACATAAATTTTTCCAAGAGAGGCAAAACACATCTTAACACAATGGTCACGGTTAATATTTTAGCAAGGTTTTCAAATTTCACTGGGAAATATTGGCATTTTTATTTTCCAAGAGGGGGCAAGTGCCCCCTCTTGCCCCAATGTGCGGGCGCCCATGGTGTAATGTATTGTGTAGCACGTCTTATACATGTACACTAGTAGTAGTTCTGTGCCAAGTGGAAGTTCAAGAGTTGTGCGCTAGATGGCGTGACGCGGTCTATAGTTAGGTGAATCCTCTTTTCGCTTTTCCTTCAAAGAATCTCGATCGAATAAAAGGAAACAGAGAAATGAGTGCAGGGAAGTTGTCAGAGTGAGGCGAATGAAATTTCAGCTTCGAGTGATTCGCCATCACGCCAACTGAGGTAAGAAACGATCGATAGCGGTACCTTGGTTTCGCAGGTGTATACGGCGGATACCTTTGTGCCAGGTAACGACGGACGTTGTTTATGCTTCGCTTGGTCTACCTGGCGATACGCCGGCGGTCTATTTGCAAAGCAAACATGCCGTTGCTAAGGCACCGGCGTCCAACGATATTTTGCACAGTATTGATCGACAGAGCCAGGTATCTCGCCAGGTGGAGCTGGTCTGCCTTAGACAGCAGCAGACTGCTTCCCATGCAATGACATAGATCATCTGACAAATGTAAATCCACTCAATACAATGCATGTTCTCGTATTTGATTTCTAAATAACAGAGATAGGTCAACCAGTTACTCAGCTATGTAAGTAAGTAAGTCATGTGGAGAATCGATTCTATGATATTTTGTCGTCTATATAAAACGTGTAATGCAAGGAAGCAGTTATCTCAAGACACGGTTCATCTCACGGCGGTCGACTTTGTAGCCATTTCACTCGATGCTCGGCAGAAAATCTCTTTTCTTGATGTCGCTCGTGCTCATACTGTCAATGACAGTGGCTAGTTGTTTCCAAATCAATCGTAGGCACAAAAGTCACAACATACAACACCATATTAGTTCTGTATATTATTTCGGTTCAGAAACATGGAGCATGAAAGAAACAGATGAACAGACGCTACTATAGTGGCCAAAATGACGTGCTTATGGAGAATTCTTGGAGTAACTCGGACACTAGCGTCGCCACAGGTGGGGGCAAATGGAAGCAAGTGCCCCCCAACTGCCCCAGACCACCTACCAAATTCGCACAAATCCGGTGAAAAGTTTTCTGTGAAGGGGTGTCAGCGGTGGGTAAGGAATCTGACACGGTAGCGCCTTTTTTAGCCTCCAACCAAAAATTCTGGCTGCCACTTTAAAAGGCTATCAATTATATAATATTTTTTGTTTTCTATAGAACTTGTCTAACAAGAAACCAGCTCCCTTAAACCCCTTCTTATCTCAAGAGTTCGATTTTTAGACATTTGACAGAGAACAGATTTCTGAAAGACTTTGTATAGTGTCGTTTCAAATGGCTCACCTTTTTTCACACATTTCTGCTCTAGAATAAATTTGAGGCAGAATATATTGACAATTCTAGTACCCTTTGACTCAGCTAAGCTGTTTACACACGAAAATGTGGTTTTAATTTGTTTCATCACTCTTCTGAATTTTGCATATCTATAGCCTACTGTAGCACTAATCCTTGCATTGTCAAATGTCAAACAGCGTTTCAATTGTATAGTATTTTTTGGTCGATAAAACTTCAGATACAAGAAACCAGCTATCTCTAGACCCCCTTATCTCTCATTCGATTTTTTAGCCATTTGACAGACAACAGATTTCTGAAAGACTTTGTATAGTGTCGTTTCAAATGGCTCACCTTCGATGATATTTCTAGAATGCTCTAGAATAAAATTGAGGCAGAATATATTGACAATTCTAGTACGCTTTGACTCAGCTAAGCTGGGGACAAACGAAAATGTGGTTTAAATTTGTTTCATCACTCTTTTGAATTTTACATATCTATAGCCTACTGTAGCAATAATCCTTGCATTGTCCAATGTCAAACAGGCACTAGCGTCGCCACAACCTAAAGGATACCCCTCCTGCCCCAGACCACCTACCAGATTCGCTCAAATCCGGTGAGAAAGTTTTCAACAGAATGGGGGTCAGGAGACTACCAATCTGACACTCCTAGCCCCAAATGCCCCCAAACCAAAAAAGGAAGGCGACGCCACTGAACTCGGATGCAAAAGATAAGAAACGAAGACTCAACCTAAAGGATACAACTATTGACAAAATTAGAAGGAAAAGACTCAACTGGTATAGACATGTCAACAGAATGGATGAAATGAGACTACCATACAAGCCGGCAGACACTCAAATAGAAGGAAATAAAGGAAGAGGAAGACCAGGAAAACGTGGATGGACAGCATTATTATTATTATTATTATTATTATTATTATTATTATTATTATTATTATTATTATTATTATGAACTGTGATCTATAGTGCTGAGGTCTCAACATCACTGCTGAAGTAGGCTATGTTTTAAAGCAAAATCTTGTAAATTTGTATAGCGCTTTAGGATTAGCACCGCAGTAGTCACTTATTCTTATGCATAGAGGTCGTTTCGCCTGGTGACTTAGTCGAGCTGCATAGTCAGCATATCCTGTCTTAAATACGTGAGCCTTTTCTATTGGTTGGGTCACACGTGTTGTAATCTACTAATCGCTGGAGTCCGTCGCCTCGAATCTCGCGCATTGGAGATAATAAATCAGCGTTGCGCTTATTATTTACCGTGGCTCCACCTAGCGACTCCCACTGAGAGTCGATCGTCAGATGTCCTTGTGAAGACTTCTGTCAGCGTGGATTTTCTTATTAAGGCTGCAAGACCAATCGTGGACTGGATGGCTGGCCTCTTACGGTTGCATAGACAGACTAAGCATAGACGTAGGCCTATAGTCTTTATTGCTGCTGTGTGAAAATGCAATTAGTAAGTGAGTTGACGATTCCCAGACTTGTACTTGTCTGCCTGTCTGTCTATCTGTCTGTCTGTCTGTTCTCTGTCAATTGTCGAGTGTTGTTATGATTAGGCACAAGATGAACTACACCCAGCAGGAACTTTAGAGCCTGTACTGGATTGCAGGAGATCTCCTGGATTAAAACACCGCTTCCTCCTTATCTACTGAAATTCGGGTGATCTCCGAAAGATCTCAGAATTAACTGTGTTTTTGGTTCTAAAATATATCTGTTTATCGTTTAGCGTCATTTTAAAATGTAAGCATGCCTAATACTTTTTAATAAAACAGGAAAATCTTCCAGATTTCAGCCTTTCAAATCGATGAAGCTGATATGAACGCTTACATAATCAGTGCATATTTTGAAAGCAGAGGGTTGACAAGAGCAAAATTATTCTCACTTTTAGGCTAATCGACAATTAATAAAAATGTCAGAGATGAAATTTTGGAACAAAGCCTTTCGAGATTGATTCTATTTGAAAAGAAATGACTGCGCCTTTTTGTAATTAATTGTATCACTAAACAACTATTTTTGTCTTTAATGCAGCTGAGCAATTATTGTGCACCGAGCGAGCGACACAAAGATAGGGATCATTGTTAATTAACAAGGGCTTCGACAATATCTTATCGGCTTAGGCAAACGATCTGGCAATCGATAAGCCTGCTCCTAAGGTTGCTACTGGCTTTCCTTAGAGGAGGCGTAGAGTGGCCTTAAAAGAGCCTAGGATTCGTCTAGGCCTACTGGATTTTTAAATGCAAATGTTTTTAAAAAGATAAAAGGATACAGTAATAGCAACGTTCTTGCATTTATATTCTTGGCTGATCTTTCATAATTGCAGGTTCGAAGCTTTTTTAAAAAAACTGGAGCGATTCCATTAAAAGCGGATTCTACCGATTTCAGTAAGGTTTAGGCAAAATTTTGGTCTACCAGTTTTTAGATATCGCCAGTGGCAGCATTCAATAGGCGCCTTAAGAAGTTAAGACCTTTTAAGCTGTCGATGAAATTTTATGACTCACGCCCTAGGCCCAAAGAACACGATAATACGTTTGAATCCTGGGTAGACACAATTTACTCACTTACTGTGTGCGTGGTATATACTGCTAGACCTCGGCACATGTACACTGTACAGTAGCTAACTAGGACGTAAAGGCAAAATGCGTTAGCGTTATTATTGCTAATAGCACATCCTGTATGGGTCTAGGTCATATGGCGGTATGGAGGTGCTAGCGGCTAAACTGACTGCGTTGTTTGTCCTGTTTCTGACTGCCATTATATTCGGACTGCTTCCGATTAGGTTGCTCGGGGAGGTGGGGCGAAGGGTGAAGGCGTCGAAGACCTGGAAGTTTCGATCGAATGGACTGGTCCTCGTCGACTGTCTGAACTGTTTCGCCGGCGGGGTGTTCTTCTCCACCGGTCTGCTCCACCTCCTGCCCGACGTCCGACGTGGAATCGAGTCCGTGATGGACTCGCTCAACCGGACGAACGAGTTTCCGTTCGCCGAGTTTCTCGCCAGCGTCGGGGTCTTCGTCGTCATCATCCTCGAACAGTCGCTGACCGAGTGCAGCCACGGCGGCGGCCATGGACCTAAGAAGAAGCTTCACTCGGAGGACGACGAGAACCTGGAGCTGCTCGACTTCGACAAGACCGAAGACGATCGGGACCAACAGGAGGATCACGCCGCTCATCGTCTCCCTGGCCGCCCCCCGGCGACGAGGGGCATCGCGCGGCGTACTTCTCCTCCTCCTCAACCATCGCCGGCGACGCGTTCCCTCGTCCTGCTGCTCGCCCTGTCGACGCACACGGTGTTCGAAGGCCTGGCGCTGGGACTGCAGGCGACGACGACCGACGTCTGGACTCTCTGTTCGGCCATCGTCCTCCACAAGGTCGTCATGTCGTTCGCCGCCGGGCTTCGGTTCGCCGAGAGCTTCTCGGCCGCCGCCGTCGTCTGGCGCGCCGTCGCCTGCGTCCTGGCGTTCGCCTTCATGACGCCCGTCGGCATAGCGACCGGAATGGTCGTCACGGAGACCGGTTACCGTGGCGTCTCGACGAAGGTCGCGGCGGTCGTCCTTCAGGGCCTGGCTACGGGGACCTTCATCTACGTCACGTTCTTCGAGATACTCGTAGAACAGATGGCGAAGCGGCCGAACCTTCTGAAAGTCTTGTCCGTACTGTTAGGCTATTCGAGCATCGCGGCGTTGAAAATCTTCGTCAGCGAAAGCCAATAGGAAAATAGGAATATCATTCGAACAGTTATAGTCTATGCGCCATGTTTCCGCTCTCTTTGCCAAAACACGCTACAGTTTCGCTATATAACATAGGCCGCCTACTTTGAGGGTCTGTAACATGTAGTAGGCCTACGTTATATCGGATATGCGCTATATGCAGTGGCGGCTCTAGGATTTGGCAAGTTGGGGGCCGTTGGGGTGGCAACTTCTAATCATGGGGGCCAACCATTTGATGTTTAATGTATGTAGCATTAATTATAGGGTCCCAACTGGGGGGGGGAGTGCACTGGGGGGCCAGACACTCAATAGGGGGGCACGGGCCCCTCTAGCCCCCCGGTGGAGCCGCCACTGGTTATATGCAATGCCATCCAATGCGCTAGCGCATCACACGAAACCGTACATTACTGCGGTACGTTATAACCGAGTATTCGTTATAATCGAGTATGCGTTATAACCGAGTCCGTTAATATCGAAGTTATACTGTATCTGTGAACATCGTAGATATCACACACACCGTACTACAGGCTTTAAAGGAATCATCTTGAACCTACATTCCTACCTTTTTATACTAAGGCGTCGTTTGAGCTCAATTGACTTGTTGTTAGAATACACGTCGTTTTTAGTCATACAATTAGCGAACTGCTACTACTTTCATCAGAATCCGACGACTATACTTTCATCATTGGGCGTCATAATCAGATAAATACACAACTACGGAGTTTCATCATCAGTGGCGTAGCCAGGATTCCGGAATGAGGGGGGAGGGTACATCGACGGTTTTAGGTGTTCAGGAGAAAGACGTCTTGGCGAGCAAAAAACGTCGTCGTTCAACTTCTTTCGTTCATTCTCATACTATACTTACCTCCTCCATCGCCAAACTGCTCAACTGTTCTGCACAGTTCCCATGACCGGCCCCAGCTAGAAATAGTGGGGTGTGCCGCCCCCGTGGCTACGCCAATGTTCGTCATCGCTCGAACCTTTACTGGTTCCTGTCAGTCGATGACCAATCTATAACACATCAGGCGTTCTTTCTGCAACGCGACACTATTTTCACATTACAACTATTGTGCTATTTATTTCCTTAGAAATGCCTATTACAATATGACCATCATCATCATCATCATCATCATCATCATCATCATCATCATCATCATCATCATCATCAGCAGCATCAACTCAGTGACATTTTGCCAGTTGAACTTAGTCAACGCTATAAATATCATCATCATGCCGGCCAATGTTCGAAATTTGATCTCTGTTACGTTTCAATTAATAATTGGGAAATAGTGTGCAATGTATTTATATCGATGTTTCAACTAAAATGCAACACACGTGGACCTGCCTCTTGTTTTACATCCAGACGATTAATTATCGATCGTCGTTATCAAATGCAATATTCAAACGAGTAGGCCTAAATCAATACAAGGCTTTACAAATTGAATACAGGCCTAGGTTACAGTTAACACACGGCGACGTGTTTACAAAAGCTAAGCTAAACGAGACCAGCTATTCTGTTAAATCCTGACCCATGTTATTCATGAACTATGCATTGCGTTCAAACAGTCCTCCTAGGACAATTTACCACATAAATCTTAACTTTCAATAAATAAATAAACGAAAACTAGGTTAATAAGTAGTGGTCAGTGTAAGACTTAAGATATATATTTAATTATAATAATTACTGCTTTTGCTGTTGACGCTGCTTCTTTTATAGATCTATGGTGGATCTACTAGTTTTCTTCATCGCCGACTACTCTGCCTGTTTAAGACAATATTAGGCCTATTCTAGAATTTAGTTTCAGTTTTTCTTGCGTGGTGTTTTCAGTAATGTGTGATTTATGCGAATTTTCAGATTTACATCTTCTGCATTTGAAAGTACCTGACCGAGTTTGAGATCTGCTTTACAATGAATCAATAATTCTTCTATATGCCTTGGCAGACGCCATGCTAGCCTACCCAAATATTAAACTCTAAATCCGCCTATGGCAGACGCTGATATTCGGTCATTATGGTGCATTAAAAATAAACGTTTTTCGCTGGCTAAACGCAGATTGCAATCACTTTAAGACCAGTATCCTTTTGCCAGCCCATGTAGCCCCGTCGTTTAGGTCGAAGCCTAACTTGCTAATAGCCTATAGACTAGAATCAAAGTGGATGTCAACAATATGTCAATATGAATGTTTAGTGTCTCAACGGGAAATTATAGTCCAAAAGGTTAAGATAGAAGAAGTCTATAAATTTTGTGTCTCCGTGCGCAAAAGTTTCTCTGCTGGGTCCCTCTTTTTCGGTTCAATTGACATCCTGGGGCGCTGTACATTAGAAGGGTTTGTGAGTGATTCCGCATGTCCTGGTTGTGAGGGTTCTTCATATGTGATTCATATATAAAGATTAACGGCTCTACGCCGTTATATATAATTCTCCTATTCACGTCATCGTGAAAATTTGAAATCTCTGGTTCAACGGCTTTAAAATTACGTCCGAATATTCGAATTTGAATTTGTTTTCTTTTTATTAAAATTCGGAAAATATCGCAGATTTTCATGAAATGTGCGGACAGTAATAGGCCTAATAATAGGTGTGTCGAAAACGCAAACATGACAAAATTCGGATTCTAAAAGCGGCAAAGTAGTTAATCCGGCAGTCAAAGGACAGGCAGGTGGAAGAGTTGACCAAGCACGCACTGTTGAATAGAATGAAGACATCTGCGGACGATGGTAAGCGACAATCGGTCAAACTGGAAGCACCACCGCCCACGGGTGGAGGACCTAATCAGGCCACTCGTCCACCAGACGGCCAGCCTTCGTCATCGGTTCAGCCGGCTTCGACGCTGTACAGCAGCGGGGATGTCGTTCACATCACGAGGTATCGACGACAGAGAAACGTCCAGCGGGGTGGTCCGGCCCTCAATCTCGACCAGGGGGTGGTGAAGGAACGCAAGTTCACCGACCCGATCTTCATTGCATTTTTCGTCTTAAACATAGCGGCAATGGTCGGTTGTAATATACAGTATCATGCTATCAACATTTGTCAAAACGAATTGCATATTTCACCCAGTGGCGTAGCCAGGATTTCCGGAAGGGGGTTTTGGTTTTGACTTTTGACTGTAACCAACTTTCTAAAAATCTTGACAAGCAAAAAATAATACGTCCTCCACCTGCTATGACACTTAAAAAATTTTGGTCGGCAGCACCAAGGCAGTGGCGGCTCCACAGGGGGATCCTGGCGAGCCGTGCCCCCCTATTGAGTGTCTGGCCCCCAGTGTCCCCTGTTGGGACCCTATACTTAATACTACGTACCTAACAACAAATGATTGGAAGTTGCCACCTCAAAGGCCCCCCACTTGCCAAATCCTGGAGCAGCCACTGTCTACAGGGTTCGAAATAGAGCCCTCCCAGCCATTTCATACTACACACTAACGCCCATTGACTGTACGAGAACGAGGGACATCAATTAAATGAAAGTCCTCCCGAATATCTTGTGGAATGGCTAGTAAGGCGATCGAGGGAAGAGCCGCGTATTAAGATGTCTGGTTCATTATACAACAGGTTTTATAGACATCAAAAAGTTTTATAATTAAATCGCTGTGTGAGACAAGCCAATTGAAGGCCTGTTGAATAGATGGTTTATTGGGCCTTGATATCAAAAAATATAATAGATTTGACGAAATTATCCAACAGAATCCACATTTTCCTCTTGTTCATTCTTCATTGCTTTAACCTTTGCAAGAATAATCAATAATATCTTTCTCAATTTTGATCTACATGGTTCGAAATAGAGCACTTTCAGCCATTTCATACTACACACTAACGCCATGCATTGGCTGTACGAGAACGAGGGACATCAACTAAATGAAAGTCCTGCCGAATATCTTGGGGAATGGCTAGTAGAGTGATCGAGAGAAGAGTCGCGTATTAAGATATCTGGTTCATTATACAACAGGTCTTATAGACATCAAAAACAAGTTTTATAATTAAATCGCTGTGTGAGACAAGCCAATTGAAGGCCTGTTGAATAGATGGTTTATTGGGCCTTGATATCAAAAAATATAATAGATTTGAGGAAATTATCCAACAGAATCCACATTTTCCTCTTGTTCCTTCTTCATTGCTTTAACCTTTGCAAGAATAATCAATAATATCTTTCTCAATTTTGATCTACATGGTTCGAAATAGAGCACTCTCAACCATTTCATACTACACACTAACGCTATTGACTGAAATGAGAACGAGGGACATCAACTAAATGAAATTCCGCCCGAATATCTTGTGGATAAGTCGATAGTCGGTCGATCGAGGGAAGAGCCGCATATTAAGATATCTGGTTCTTTATACAACAGGTCTTATAGACATCAAAAACAAGTTTTATAATTAATTCGCTGTGTGAGAGAAGCAAATTGAAGGCCTATTAAATAGAAGGTATATAGGCCCTAGATATGTAAAAATCTAATCGATTTGAAGAAATTCTCCGACAAAATCCACATTTTCCTCTTGTTCCTTCTTCATTGCTTTAACCTTTGCAAGAATAGTCAATAATATCATTCTCAATTTCTATCTACAGGCAGTGGCGGCTCCACATGAGGGGGCGGGGGCCCGCGCCCCCTATTGAGTGCCTGGCCCTCCAGTGTCCCCCTGTTGGGACCCTATACTTAATACCACATACCTACAGTAACAACAAATGGTTGGCCCCCATGATTATAAGTTGCCAACCCAACGGCCCCCCACTTGCCAAATCCTGGAGCCGCCAATGCACCAAGGAGAAACCTCAAAACCGCGTCCGAAAATAAAAATGCATGACAACACGCTAAAAAATTCAATGGGGGTTTTAATCCTCAAAACCCCCCTTAGCTACGCCACTGATTTAACCTGGTTACTGTTCCATTTTTGGTGATACGTCGCAAATTGGCATTGAACTAAATAAATTAGGGAGACCCCAGTAGTCATCGCTCATCGCTATATTCAATGTCCAATCACGCCTTGCCCTCTAGTTTCCTCTTCCTATTCTCGTTTCCACGCCTCCATTCCAATCTTCTACTGCTTTTCTACACTGCAGGCCGCCCTCTCTCGACTCCCTTGTCTTCTTCACTTCCTTCACCTTCGCAGCTTATTTGATTTACGTATATTTATTTTACGTATTGGATACAATAAGCAACTTGTGTAATGTCGGTGCTGACGTGGACCCTTACTAAACAGCATTACTGATCATGTCTCATAGATCAGTGGCTATTCTAGCCACCTTGACATGGTGGGAGTTTAAATTGTTGGGGGGGGGGTAAAAGACATTGGGGAGGTCATACTACTTGCCAAAATGTCAAAATTTGGGGGAAATTCAAACTTTGGGGGGATCCCCCCCACAGAGAAGGCCTAGA
Organism: Metaphire vulgaris; assembly: GCA_018105865.1. Classification (NCBI taxonomy): domain Eukaryota; kingdom Metazoa; phylum Annelida; class Clitellata; order Crassiclitellata; family Megascolecidae; genus Metaphire; species Metaphire vulgaris. The sequence continues at coordinate 1,507,955 of CM030837.1, read as the reverse complement.
ATAAACACTGTTTATAGATGTATATTTGAGTCCGAAATTCAGAAAAAGTGCTATTGTTAAACTCATAAATACAAGATCGAGGCAAGCGCCAGTTTACTCTTTTTCAATGCAGCATCAAAACAGAACTCAGTCAATAATTCAAATTCTTCACTAACAGGCTGAATACTTGCAATGCTTACAGTATAAGGGTCACTAAGAAGCGTTGGTCTATACTGCCTGTCCAAATTGAATCATGGCGTCATAAATATCGAAAACGTTATGCATAGTTTATTAAGACAGAAATCCAATGGCCTTGTCGTTTGTCAAATATCCTGGCTGCAATTAATGGGGGAAGGGGGAGGAAAACGTCTTATATATTCATAAGCACATAGTCATTTTACTAGATTTCTGCACATTAATCTCCACTGATTAGCTGGAAATCAATTTTGAAGTTTTTTTTCTTCAGTATATCTGTATCGTAATACGCTAACGGTGGAGTTGTACCATTAGTGTTTCATAGCATCGCGGTCGTTTACGAAGGGTGATCCGTGGACGCTGCTCTATGGAGCCGATACCTTTGGAAATACCTGTCAATCCGTCAAACCAACGATTCCAAACGTGTTGTTGTCAGGACTGAACCTCGAAAATTTCAAGTATGAGATCGTTTTGTCCATCCGTAGCTATTCGCAATTATTGAGAATTAGAGTTGTGCCTAAAATCAATGTACGATTTGTTGGAGGGAGATGGGTTGGGGCTTTAATCCCCCGACTGAAGGTAGCAAATGTTGTTTTTTAGCTGTACGCCATCCCCCCACACACATACACTGTAGGTAGAAAAGTGTGAGTTTTGAAATTCGGCACTGCATAATACTGTCTTAGGTTTATCCCTTACTTCCAGTGTACATATGTGCACTTGTTTAACATCTCATTTAAGTGCAATCTGTAAAGCGCTCTTGATCTTGGCCTGCTGTGACTATAGCGCCATATAAGTTGGCGTATTAACTAACTAACTAACTATGTGCGTCTCTAGATGTTAGGTCAACACGTGCGTTTCAACTGTATTCGAACTAAATTAATACTGTATATACTTAAGCGTCTTCTACAATATAATTGATTATTAATCAATTCATATTCGAATATTTTGGAAGAACTCGTAAATAAAAGTGGATAGTGAGTGAAGTTCTTGTGAGAGGAAGACACTGTGCAATCAATATGGCAATCATTTCTTATACAGAAAAGTGTTTTTTATGGCCGATGGAATCCACCTGTGCGTCACTCAGTGTCCGGACACAATAATTGTCACGCCAGAGGAAATGGTCACATACACAAGAGACAAAAACGTCAATCTTTGCCTGTACAACGTCACCGAGAAAATGATGACAGCCTATTACGACAACCTCGCGAAGAACCTTACAACGGGAGAGCTGCTCTGTCCGAAGCTGCCGCTATTCCCCCAGTACGTTTCAACTGATGCAGACAGACTTATAGTTTCAATCTTCATTGTCTTTTAGTCCGTTGGATATTTTTAAGGAAAACACAGGCAGTGGCAATACAAACCAAGGCGACGAACCGATCGAATGTCATCAGGCAATTACAGTAACAGTAACAGCCCCGTTAAAACGATCGGAAAAAGCCTGTGTCCATGTGAGTATAGTCCAAACAAACCTGTTGGCCATTTGGTTGGTCCAAATAAAATGGTCTGCGTTGACCTAGAGTCCGGGTCAATAGGGTTTAGTTGTATTTTTGGAAAATGTATTTCCCACTCGAATACCACAGTGCAGATTTGATTAATAATTCTGTTTTAAATCCATAATTTTTAGCAGTAGGCATCCATTTTTACTCACATCACTAAATCAATAGAAATCGTTTTACAGTGTACTTGGTAATCGAATTATGCGACTACCCATTGCCAAAAGATTAAAAGTATTCTCAGTCTCAGCTTTGTTTCTACATGTATGGATGTAAGTTCGCACAATCAAATTTTACATTAACCAAGACACAACGCTTTTGTCGGCCGCAAATGAGAAGTTGATCAGAGAACAGTATTCCCGATATGTCTACTTAACAGTGGTCCAAATGGTCCAAGTTGTTTGCCTTCGACAGACTTGTCTTTTTGCAGGAAATCAGTGTTTCACCGATGTCTGTTGGACTCGACTAATCTAACTGCTGGTGCATTGAAGAAATACCCGAACCTTTCTCTCGAATTGGACTGCTTTGATAGACAGGAATTCTTCATGGTACGAAACTTTAACACTTTCGCGACATTTAAAAAGGATCAGTTGTAGGCTCACTGAAGGCGCCATAGAAGACAACTCTTTGTAGGCCTAAGTGATATTAAAATTCGTGGGCATTATAGTACAGTTGCATTCGAATGTCATCGCAGATGTTGCAGTCTTCGTTATCGTACTGTGTCATGTCTCTTTCAGACAGTCGCTAGTGACTTCGATCTCTGTCTCATTGACCTCATTATTCTATGCGTAATAGGAGTAGGTAAGATGCACATTGTCTATCCTATTTTTAAACGTATTATTGAAAATTTAGAAGCATATAACATCTAGAATAGTCCGATCTGCATAAATGTTGATAGAGCAATGGTTGAACCGGTCACGGAAACGCCGACATGTTTCAGTTAATCGAAACGAAGTACGGCAGAACTTCCTTATAACGTACTTAGCGGGATCAGCAAAATATAGTACTTTATATATCTGATGTACAGTATGTTATAGCCAATACGGTAGCGCACAGATGAGACAGTCCATTGAGGTACGTTATAACCGAGTCGGCTATGCAGAAGTTCTGCTCTATATGCGTTTTTCTAAAATTTCAAATGCGACGTAATTTTTAAGACAATCTTGTTCAATGTTCATATGTTGCTTATACTTTTGAAAATGAAGATACTCTATGCAGGCTATGATGCTTGGTGGTTCTTGTGCTAGTTCTGTCGTCTGCGGTGCTCCTCTTTCTCGCTTTCTTGACAAAAATTGCCGTCTGGGCAGTTTTCATCTCTCCGTCGCTCATCAGTCTCGGCGCTGTGATATTCTGCTGGTGAGCCGAGCTGTTTTCGCACAGCACTGCACGTTCATGTGCGTGTGACGGCGGATGTAATCTAGAAATGCAAAATTAGTCCCGTACTCGAACGAGCATGGGGTTTGCAGCGTTTCTGTCACGTAAAGTAACCGAAACAATCTAATAGCCTATTCACCAAATTGAACGACCACTGTGGTGTAGCCAAGGGGGGATTGGGGGTTAAAACCCCCTTTGAGCGCCGACGGAAAATTTTTTTTATGTGTTTCCATGCATTTCTAATTTTCGGGCTCGGTTTTGAGGGTCAAACCCCCTTGGGGCTGCAGACCAAAATTTTTATGCGCCATAGGGGCGTGACTACCTTCTTTTGCTTGTCAGCACCTGAAAGGAAAAATTTGAGAAGGAAAGACATTATGGATACATGCTATGATCTTTTTAAAGTCAAAACCAACCCCCTCCCTTCCGGAAATCCTGACTACGTCACTGAACGACCATTTGCGTTTCATTCTCGAGATGAAGGTGATTGTCATTTTTACTGTCGGAAAATGTCAGTTTTTGTAAAATATTGTTCTTAGGAGAAAATACGGGTTGCTCACAGCTGAAAAGTCGGAGATTCCTACTGAATCCAGTGACAACAGTGCAATAGGATGGGCGGTGCTTGGTTCAATATGTGTCGTGTTATTTGTAAGTGCTTTACGGTTACAATGGGTTTTCCAGTAATTCCACACGTAATGTGAAGGCATTTACGGTGATACAGAAAAATATTATTGCATGAGAGTTTAAATAAAACATTGACAATACTATAATATGGTTTTATATTGTACGGGAGTTAAATGCAGCGGTGAGGACATAAATAATTTTAAGATCGCAGATGGTGTCAGCCTGCTGAATGTATTGAAGAAATACGCGAACCTTCTTCTATCCGGGATCTACAGACTATCACCAAATAAGGTAAATGCTACAAGCTAGATGAGATGAGGTTAAAGAGTAGCGCTAGCTTGCTGAGTTTGAAAATACATTTCAAAGTCGTCAGAGCGACACGCTAACATCATTTTCTGTCATGACATTTGCAGATTATCGTAAGCGTGGTTCTTCTACTGCTGAGAAAGAAAGTTAACTATGTGAGTTGAATGCAGGCGCTGTCAAATAACTCACTTAAACCAAGCCCTTCCTACAAATTCTTTGTCAACTTATTCCCTAAATTGAATGTGCATGGCTTCATACACTCGATTCAAAGCGAAATAGGCCTATTATATATAGGCCTATTATATATAGGCCTATATATATATCTTACAAAATTTAGTTGCTTTTATGTAGTTCGTATTATGAAACCATATCGAATATGAGGGCTGTTCAGCAACTGCAGCCCAATATTTGACAAGAGCTGGTCTGATATTCCAAAGGGCCAATGGCATGTGGTTTATTTCAGGTGATTCCTGTGTTCAGTGAAGCGGGTAACTCCCTGCGATCGATTCCTATGCTACTCGTTCTTCCATTTCTCGTAAGAACCTGAGATTGAGGCGCAGGAAACTTTTTTGAATAAATAATTAAGTAAGCAAGCAAGATAAATCACTTGTTACGCAGTCACAAAAGGAGAAGAGTAGAACAATAATTATTGCAGGTAGTCCACAGTTGTGACAAAAAAAGGTTCACCCGTAGGCTCAATGTCCGTAGTGTCCAGTACTGATCCCTGGTTTCGTGGCCATCAGCCATACTAAGGCATACATCGGCGGACAGTGACCGGACATTCCGCCGAACCTATGGAAATGGTTACCTTCGCAATGTTGCCATTGTTACTCGGTTTACCACCGCAATTGAGTTGAAGGCTGAGTCAACCCCAGGACTCCTGCGAGTCTCGAACTCGCTACCAGTGGCGGCTCCACAGGGGGTGCTCTGGGGCCCGTGCCCCTCTATTGAGTGCCTGGCCCCCCAGTGGCCCTCTGTTGGGACCCTGTACATAATACTACATACCTAACAACAAATGATTAGCCCCCATGATTAGAAGTTGCCACCCCAACGGCTTCCCCACTTGCCAAATCCTGGAACCGCCACTGCTCGCTACTGTCTGCTCTAAAGTCCAGTAGTAAGATGTGCTAGACAGTTTATTTAAAGAGATCTTCAGTGTGCGTTTGATTGCGGTGTCCGTCCAGCCCCTGTATGGGGACTGTTGATACTAATACTATACTAATACTTGATTGCGTCTGTATTTGTATTTCAGGTGATGATTATTCTGTTCCTGGTAGTCCTTCTATTCATCTGGCTATTCCTCTACATGCAATCTGCTTGTTAGCATGCTTACATGTTTTTACATTGCAGTAAATATTATCTATCAAGAAACCTTTTTCAAGACAGACATTTTCTCTAATATATATACTTTAAAACGACTTTAATGTCTTACAAGACAGAATTATTTGATAGGCAATAACTATTCTAAAGATATTCGTATCTGCAGATAGTTACAGTACTGCATTAACCCAATATGCCTTTGCTTTTTAAATTCTGAAAACGAATTTGTATCTTATGAAAGGAAGTGTATCATTATAATTTCATTTATAATGTGTAACCTCAGTCATTTAAACTCTCGTTCAGCGACCAAAACAATCATGGAAGCTTGCCTTTGCCGCTATATGAATTATCAAATGGAATAGTTGTTCATGCTATTTCAGACGACTACACACCGACGCCATTGGCAACAGTTAGCAAGCGCTTGGACCCCCTTATAAAGGTACAGATTCTAATGCCTCTTTTGCATACTCCCTGGTCAATGTACAACACTTGGCATCTGTATTAGCGTATGCAACAATACAGGCCTGCCTTAAAATGTAGATATTTGCGTGATCGAGATTTTAAATATTCGATATTTTCTATAATTCCTAAGGCTACTGGATAAATCGTTTTTCATTTTCATATTCCTCTTGAAAATATGATGTCGACCTTAGATATATATTACTACTCACTGGATAAGAAAAAGACTGAAAATTTGGTTTACGTCTAATTCAGCAGAAAGTTCCAGAAAAGCTGTCAATTGGTTGTGATTGGTAATAGTGAAAAATGGATAAATCCCTATACTTGATCGAATAAAGTAACTTAAATTCTTTTAACGATTCTTTTCTTTTGCGTGCATTTTCAGAAAATACTTTAGTTATAACATCCTTAGATTATCTGCGGACAGGAAGATAACTACCAAAGATTGTCTGTTGATAGTAATTAACAATGGTAAGCTGCTATTTAGTTTCTCAGGTATATTTACATCGTGTGTCTGATTTGGGTGGTGAAAGTCTTCTTTGGATGCGAGAAATACATCGTTATCTCTGCAGTGGCGGACTGGTATTTCACCAGGTAAGGCTGTCAACGTCCATGGATATCATTCGCGTAGCCCCGAGGGCCAGCCCCCCCCCTATTCGGACTGGGATAAGTTGCGGGATTCAGGTAAACCGTTTGAGTAGTTGGAGGGGTTTGTGAGGAGAATGCAAGAAGCGTTTAACAGGACGACGTTTATTGCCCGTGAAGACTTTATCCAAAAATGTCGATATGTCCCCCTATTTCCAGAATCCTAGTTACGCCACTGATAGATGTACATCGGCTATGTTCATTTCTAATGCCTATGCAACTGAGCCCATCAAATTAACACTCAAAACGACATTTGGATTATGTCCTCATTTCTGTAGACTGAACCATCATTGTAGAGTAGCGACCTTGTAAGACAGTATATTTGCGTGGTAACAAATGTAAACATTTGCATATATTTTCGGTAGTAATTAAATTCATTTAAGACACAGCTTATTCCTCTATAGACATATATACTACTCAATGCTTTTAATTCGTTTCTGCACTCTTCTGAATTTTTGCATATCTATAGCCTACTGTAGCACTAGCATTGTCCAATTTCAAACAGGGTATCAATTTTATCATATTTTTGTGGTCTATAAAACCTGACAGAGAATAGATTTCTGAAAGACTTTGTATAGTGTCGTTTCAAATGGCTCATAATTATTTTTCGTGGCATTTCGAAAGCTCTAGAAAAAAATTGAGACAGAATATATTGACAATTCTAGTACGGTTTGACACAGCAAAGATGGGGACACATGAATATGTGGTTTTAATTCGTTTCATCACTCTTCTGAATTTTTGCATATCTATAGCCTACTGTAGCACTAGTCCTTGCTTTGTCCAATTTCAAGCAGGCCATATTGGCCCACCCAATATTTGGCTTGTGGCGCTCTCCATGCTAGCCATTGCATAAGATATTTGGCAAGACTGTTATTTTGTTGATGTCCCTCGTTCTCATACATGTAGTCATTGGCGCTTGTGTATAATATGAAATGAGGTGTCCTATTTCGAGGGTTGTAGATCGAAACTGAGACTGCCAACATTAATTATTCTTGAAATATTTGAAGCAATGAGGATGGGGACAAACGAAAATGTGTGCCTTTTGTCAAAAATATTTTAAAATTCACTGAATTTTTACATATCTATACACCGACTCCTCTATAATTCTTCCATTGGCTTCTCTCATGCACGCAGCAAGTTAATTATTTTATAAATCGTGTTTTTTGTGTTCTATGAAGCCTGTCCTACAATGAACCAGGTATCTTAACAACATTTGTTAGGTATTCGTATCAAGAATTAAATACAGACGTTTTGACCAGTTGGCAATGATCAATAAACCTTGAATTTCAAAAGACCATAAGCTTCACATCGCTTCATATAATACATTATATTATATGCCATATTAAATTGTTCTCTTGCTTCATACAATCCACATTCATTCTTATTTTGAATTGAATTAGAAGCAAAGATATTTTTGAAAATGGAGTTAGCAGATCCACCAATCGCCTATTCAGCCGCCATCTTGGTTCCGTTCTCTTGGGATCGTTGGTGCTTAACATCGTTCTAGACATGTACCAGTCGCTGATGAAGGCCATACAGAAGAAGTAAACTAATAGATCAATCAATATTTCGCGCATGTGACTTCTCTCAATGAATCGAATGTTATATTCGCAATATTTAAATTTCAGAAGAAAATTCAGACATAATTATAAGATCAAATTCTAGTTAACTCGTATACCGATGAAGGTATTAGGTAGGTAGGTAGGTACGTGTAGGTAGTCCCGTGCTCGAAAAAGCGTAGGTTTCGGCGCTGATCAAAGTGTGCTTGACGCGGGTGACTTAAGCCATTAATTTTGAGTAGTTTTTCCATTGCTTTATCTTCTCCTTAGGTGTCATGCATTGCTGCGTCGGCGGCCATGGACTTCCACTTTTCACGATCTCTGGTATTCTTCAGGAGTTCGATGTTGGTGTCTACCTCCAATTCATCTCTTTGTCTTTCTGTATATTTTGATCTTTTACCCTCCAACATGCCTCTCAATGCCAAGTTCTCTTTAAGACCTTTGTCCACTTACCTATATCACAATTTAGCCTTATAGCTGCCTTCTGCTTCTAGTAAAAATCTGCTACTAGTCTTCTGTCTTTACTTTCTTGCTCTGTTCAGGCTTTCAAATAGACCCGCGTTTTACCTTCACAATTTATCGACGCCTAGCCGATAAATAGGGTATTACTGAAAGAAATATTGATGGCCAGACCAGGCTTAAATTAGCAAACAGCAAGAAATAAGTGGTTTAGATCATACATTTCAGCAGTGGCGGCTCTAGGATTTGGCAAGTGGGGGCCGTTGGGGGGCAACTTCTAATCATGGGGGGCCAACCATTTGTTGTTTAATGTATGTAGCATTAAGTATAGGGTCCCAACTGGGGGCCACTGGGGGGGCAGGCTCTCAATAGGGGGGCACGGGCCCCCTGGTGGAGCCGCCACTGCATTTCAGCATTGTTCGTAGTCTTTTGGTTACCGATTTTTCTTAATATTTGGTATTTTCAGAGGAGAAACAAGCAGAAGTGGTTTTAGTCTTTGCCTGAACGACTGTTGCGCATGCTGCTTGCATTGTTATGAAAAGTGCCTCAAATATCTAAGCAGTTCAGCATACGCCATGATTGGTAATGGCGATATATAAATTAATTCCTATACAATACTTGATCAAATGAAGTAACTGACATCTATTGTACGAATACTTTTGCTTGTATTTTTAAATAATATAGGTCTACCTTAGTTGTAGCATTCTTAATTACTCATATCGTCCTAATGCGACGAAGTCATAGAAATGTCATTACTGAATACTGAACTAGTTCCTATCCTCGTATATTTTAGATACGTTCAGTTAAGTCTCTGATTTTGTCTCTTCATCATTTGTCGCATTTTCGCAATTCTATTATTCTGCTCATTTTTCCCTTAACAAAATTCCAACCGTCTAATCGACAAAATGCAATGGAAAGTAATTTTCAAACCACAGCTCTAGCTCAAAGTATATCCTAAGGGTCTCGAAATAAAAGAATTTCAGAATTTTTTGTTATTCCATTCCACAGCAATCGAGTTTGAAATACATGTAAGCATAATCTCGTACTTATTATGTAGCGCTTGTTCAAGTAGTGCTGTATTAGCCTAGCTGTTTACTTTTGAGTGCTTAATCGATCGTTAAAGTAGCTAAAAGGTCAAAAGCCATGTCTTCCATACTCGTAGCGTCCCAACGACGATGACTTTTTGGATAAAATGACCTTCTGATTAGGCCTATAGTCATGTAAAATTTAGACTAAGCGTCTAAGAATGATGAACAGCTACTGTAGTATTACTTTCGATAGCGCCATATAAAATAAATTTGCGAGCTTCTACTACTTACTTTCCGTAGCCGAAATGGGTCTCCCTGGGGCGGGCCATTATGTCCTTATGGTCACGTGGTCAGTTGATTTTTTGTAGAGACGCCTTAATTTAATTATAATAGTGGCTAGAGATCAACTTTCCTGTTGGAAAGGCTGTTGCTTTTGCATGGCACGACTTTTGTTCATTGTTATTGTTTTGGCGTAGCAATTTACGGGTGTACGTTCTGCGAGGGTTGTCGCAAGTCGTACGCGGTGTCGGTGGGGGTGGGCAAGGAGCTAGAATACGTGTGCTTCGTTGCCGGCCTGATCATCTTCTTTGGCAAACTGGGAACCATTGCCCTCCAGTTCATCATCGCCTTCAATCTAATCGACGTTGGCTGGCAATCAAATTCTAACTTTCTATTAGAGTCGATATCTTATCTACAGTAGAACTTCGTTATAAAGGGACTCGGTTATAATGTACCGCAATATACGGTCCCATTTGATGCGCTGCCGTGTTGAATGGTATTAGATAGCCTGTAGCGTATGCCTCGGATATAATGTACTGAATTTTACAGATCCACTGAGTACGTTATAACGAAGTTCTACTGTAGTCAAATTATCTGCTTAATTGCACTGTGCTTATTTCAGTGCATTTATTTATTTATATACAGTTATTTATGCACTTATCTAGTTGTATATAAGAATTTATGAGCCATAAGTGCATGTACAATTGCATGCACATATCGTGTACATTCGTGCGTACACTCGTGTAAACACCTATGCTTGAAAACATACATGAATATATATAATTATATATACAGTAAATAAAACATGCATTTATATACTGTATATATCACGTGTGATGTATATAGATATATTATGTATGTGTGGTTTATTTCATGTTATATTTTATTTCATATCATAGTAAATTTCTTCTTCATCATTAAAACTTCCGTGATTATCATTAGGTAATGCTACAGCGTGATTTAAAGTGGATTAGGAAGACATTATTACCAGTACCTAACCCACTATAATATCTTCCGCCCCCGCTAATGTTCAGTTCTTTCTGTTCCAGGGAAACAAAGACGTCTGTATAAATATTTTTCCAATCCTTATCGCGGTCCTCTGGATAACTCTTGTTATCCACGTCTTCCTCATCCCTTTTACGGTAAGCACAGATAAGCGCGGCTAGCAGTGACCTCTGCAGACGTTTAGGCATCTTTTGCTACAGCAGCATCCTCGTGCGATGATAAGTGTTTGTTTAACCCCTTAACCGTGTATTTAACTGTAACTCAATGTAAAATGGACGGATATATCCGGGATCCCCAGTTAAGGGGTTAAATATAACCATTGGTGGCTGTATTTGCTGCAGACACAATAGTTTAAAGCTAATGTTTAACAGCAGGGATGAGAGCGGAAACTGAAATATGTTGGCGACAGTATCCCACTATATTTGCATGCAGTCCGTTCATGGTATTCAGTTTTGCCCTTAAGTACTTTTGTGGCAGAGTTTAGACATTAATCGCATTATTAGACAAGGGTTTGGCAACCTTTTAGGTGCACGGGGCCGCATTGAAATTAAGAATTGGTCGAAGGGCCGTGTGTAATTTCTTGTAACAATCGCGTGAGATGTTTTGCAATCTATGATTTTCTCCACGAATGCGACAAATTATATAGCTCGTAATTGCTGCTGCTGCTGCAGGGGTCGATGCAGTGTCTGTTCGTCTGCTACTGTGAAGATATAACACGCAACGATGGAGAAGAAAGCCCGTATTTCATGAGTGACCAGCTGAAGGTACGAAATCACTCAGCAGTCCGGAACAAAGTTCGAGTCGCCGAATGGTTTGGGAGTTCAACCCCTTACTGGTCGAATCTCGACAATATGGTCGGGCCCAGGCACCCTCAAAGTCCGCAATTACGGGGGTCGCGGGCAGAGGCCTATATCCAAAGGATAGTTTTCTATTTACAACTACATCCCCCCCACATCTTCCGTCCTTGGAGACCAGAATATTTATCCCGTGAGGACCCCGGCACGCGTTAGCCCCGGCCATGGTCGACAATTTTTGCTTTTAACATATTACGACGCCACCGGACATAAAACATTTCTGAGCGGAGTAGCCTAGCTTCGCCCTTAATACTGATGTCCTGAAAAATTTGCTGCTGGTTTAGTTCGAAAGATGATAATTACTTTCTTTCTCGACAAATTGTAAAATATTCGAAGAACCAAGAGAATCCTTGAAATTTTAGGCATACAGCTAGATATACTAACTCTGATAAATCTCCTTCATTTGTAGGAGTTCTTGATTCGTGATAAGGAGAAGCAGGCACAGGAGTTGAAAGAAAGAGAAGAACTGGGTGCCGAGTCTTCTCAGGGATTACCTCAAAACCCAACGCCTGGCACTAATACAGATTCCAGAACTAGATATTAAGTTTACCTGTAAAATTATCTTCCAGTTAAGCGACTAATGTGTTTGTCTTGCTGTGAGTTAGCATTTGATTTCGTTTCAAAATGCCAAATATATTTAATTGACAAGACGCAAAATAAAGCAGAGATGTGCCATTGGTGTCTGTCTTGTCTTTTGCTGTTAATCTCTGTCGTGAATGAAATTTTATTTAAGCTTGAAATTTGCGTCGAAAAGAGAAATTGGTCTGCTTAGTCTTGAAGAAACCAATATTCAATCCTGAAGGACTTGGTTTTTCTTTCTTGAAACAGAAATTAATAGCTAAGAAGAATAAGAAGACTTTCACGGCGCGGTTTAAAATAAATATCATCAGATTTTCTGTCCTGAGACAGGTTCAGGGCTCCGTTGTTTCCATTTCTCTCCATACTTCGCCTCTTCTTTCTTTTCTGCGTAGGTTTTGTGAGGCTGTGCATCGGTTTTCATCATCCAATCTAATAGCATCATCATCGGTCTTCCTTTTGTCCTTTTTCCTGATATAGTTCCCTCCGGTATTGCTCTAAGCACCGTTTCTCCTCTTAGCACGTGTCCAATCCAGTGACAGCTCTAGGATTTGGTAAGTGGGGACAGTTGGGTGGCAACTTCTAATCATGGGGAGGACAACCATTTGTTGTTTAATGTATGTAGCATTAAGTATAGGGTCCCAACTGGGGAGACGCACTCAACAGGGGATCACGGGCCCCTGCCCCCGGTGGAACCGCCACTGGTCCAATCCAGTTATGTCTTTTGATGGTGCTATATTATATAAAAAATAACTTTATAACTCTTTAAAAGGGAAGGAAATATATTGTTGACGTCAACTTCTCTTGACCCCTCCCTCCCCCTGTCAACAACTGTCAAACTCTTTCAAACCCCATCCTCCCCTAAATTGTTGACGTAATTAATGGACAGCCCCAATAATGTCTGACAGTGACTTGAACTTTCCAACTCGGCCCAAGCATGCTTTAGCATTTGCTGCAATCCGAAAGCCACGAATGAACCTGACGATAGCGTTTGTTTACACAGATTAGCCATGGGAGAACAGCACCGCGTTATCTTCGACCATTCATTGTATTTCATTTCGTGTTTTGAGCTTTGTTTCGACAGGTAAGCCTAGATAACAGCTATCGTAAGCGTCTCTTAACTTTCGACCTCCTAGGCCTACTTAATTTGCGTTGAAATTTAAATAATCTCCCTAGCTACGTGAGTCGACAATCTACGCGTAAACATGGCTATCATTATACGCCTTCATGCTGTATAGACCTATTAAGACAGTAAACTTTTGGCATTAGTCATATTATAGGCCTATTGGCTACTGTACTAGTTTCCATGCTGCTCTTGTCAGGTATAAATTTAAAGTAGAACATTTATGATAAGTTTACCAAACTTAAAGTTATAAACATGCGTATGCTGTAGAAGATCAGTCTGGCGCGTATAGACTAGGGGCCATATCATAGCAGAAAACTATAGCAGAAACTGATTTTAAGTTTTCACAGGAATATTTGAAAGCAGGTTCACTGCATCCTGGAATCTGTCATCACGTGTCAAATTCTTTCTTTAAACTGACGAAATTTCTACGAGAATTATTCCGCGCTCAAATGGAATGTTAAGCGGTCACGGATTTCAGCGACTTCCGTAGAAATAACATTAAGCGTAAAGCATAAATATATCGATAGAAATCGAATGAATTCGTGACTACAATGGATGGCGAATTATTGCCAAGCGGTCAGTGCAGGGAACACGCGACCGAGGCGTTCGACGGATACTGCGTCGATTGCAGAAGCGTCATATGCAGAATCTGTTTCTCTTCGGAAACTCACGCTTCACATCGCTGCATCGACTCGGCAACAATGACTGAGACAAGTTTCGTCGCGAGGTGAAGGAAAGCCTGAACGCCCTGCAGTCGAACCTCGAAGACGAAAGGAGACTGCTGGAAACCTACGAGCGAGAAATTCTGGAGGATGTTGCGAGAGCGGAAACGGTCATCGCCGCCAGGGTAGATCGGCTGAAAGAACTGATCGACAGTCAGTCGCAGCTGCTGCGCCAGGAACTGGCATCGCTGAAGCTGACGAAGCTGAACGAAGCGAAGAACAAGAAAGAAGAACTCGAGGAACGACAACAGTCAGTAAGTAAATATCTGTCGCTGTGGAAAGAGGCGGAATCTAATGGCTCCGTTGACGAAATCTGGAGGATTTTCCACGTCTTACAAGAGACGGCAAGCGCTCTGCAATTGGAGTTAATGGCCAGATGCGATGACTTGAAGCACAACACGCTGCATGTCTGCTTTGAGGATCCTAACCTTGAAGCGATTTTTGGGCAGTTCAATGTAGTCGGCGATTTAAAAGGTGAAAAACGTCTTTCAAACGTCTTTTTGGCAATTATTGGGTTAATCATGGGGGCCAACCATTTGTTGTTTAATGGCTAAGTATAGGGTCCCAAATGGGGCGGACAAAGTCAATACCACGTGTTATTTGGAGTTATTGGTATATTAATAATCTTTATTCGTGACAGGCACAGCGTCAAATAGTAGCCTATACAGACAAGAAATAGCACAAATGAACAGAACAAAAAAAATAAATAACATAAAATAATAAGAAATTAACTAACTAAATTAAACTACTGTCAAAACTGTACATTGTACGCGTGTGCTGTTTCAGAGAAATTGGATCCGACTGTCGGTCACGTGGCTTCACAGGTGGTCGTTACGGCAGACGGCTTCAACGCAATAACCGGGTGGACGATTCTCGCCGACCGGTTGTTCTTCACGCGAGAAGAGAGTTCGACGATCGAATTCTACGACGTCATCAGCTTCCGATTCGAAGGTCAGTGGCGGCTGAGGGAGCTCGCTAACCCCGCCTACCTGACGTCGTGCGCGAAGAACAGGTGTCTGTACGTCATCAACATCCAGGACGATTCGGAATCGGTGGACATATTTGCGATCGGCGCAGACGGCCGGTTGATCACCGGCTGGTCGACGGGCGAAGAGTGCGTCTGCAGCCTGTCGGTGACGGTCGACGGTGACGTCCTTCTGCCCGTCTACGCGAAGAGCAAGCTCAACGAGTACTCGTCCAGGGGACGACTGGTTCGAGAGATTCTCCTCTGGTCGGCGGACCCGGGTCAGCCGATTGGTCGACCGGTTCACGTCGTCCAGCTGACCGGTGGTCGGTTTCTGGTCAGTTTTGGGGACCTCGATGATGACGACTCGGAAGACGAGTATTTCTGTAGCGATGATAGTTGCGATGATGATGACGACGACGACGACGATGATGAAAGTGAAGAACAAAGCAGCAGTGAGAGCAGCGAAGAAGGTGACGACGACGACGTTAATAGTCTAAGTGATGAATGCATCAAGGAGAATTATCGAGATTCCAGGAGATCTTTCGATGACGGTTTAAGTCAGAAATCTGATTCTGGGACCGGAGACAACGCAGGCGGATGCGCGAGTGAGCACAAGGTCTGCGTCGTCGACTCCGATGGAAAGATCCTCAAATCGTTCGGGCAGAGAAGAGGTTCGGGCAAAGGACGCCTGAATCTTCCCAGTTCCCTGGCCGTTCAGAGCAACGGTTGCGTCGTTGTTGCCGACAACAGGAACGACAGGGTCGTTCTCCTCAGTCCCGACCTGGAATTTAAGACCGAACTGATCTCGAAGGCCCAGGGACTGAACGGTCCTCGCGGAATCCTTCTCCACGATTCCACCGGAAGGATGTTCGTGATGTCGAAGGGGTGGAGCGGGAACAGGAGAAAGAAAGGAAGAGTTCACTTTGCTCGAGTCAAGTGAAAAAAATCAGAAACATTTTCAGCCGATTGATTATTGTGTGATAATCCAAGTGTATCGACTACTATCATCTACTGAGTCTGCTCTTTGCATTTTTCACTATCTTGAAAGTAAAGAACAAGTAGTTGGAACCAAAGAGAGAAATCTTAGGGGCAGGTTTTCCCCGAACCAAGTCATTGATTCTTCAGGTCCATTCTCAAAATTTTTCGTGCAATTTCAATACAATTATACGTTCCATTTCTCGAAATCATGTGTACACTGTACAGTGCGTACCTATTGTCACGTAAGAAGGCGCATGCATGTCTTTTGAGGTGACTCAGTTTAATGAGTCGTGGGTTTAGGGCCCCGAACAGCATGGTATTTGAAGGAGGAAATTTCTGGTCACTGCTTTCTTACCCCTCCTCACTGATCCACCCTATACGTGGCAAGGGGCAGCTTCGTGCTGTCATTTACTTGTTTAACTGACTTGTTTAGCATAATGAGACTGTCAAAAATCTCTTTCCTTTTGTCTCATTCCTTTACCCTTTCCCCCTCGCCCCCACTGGTCTGACTCAAATACCAATCTGGGGACAGGTGTTTCGCGCGTGGATGCATGAAGATCAAACCGAAATGTAACAAAAGTTTGTCATTATGTCATTTGTATCATTTTTAAAATATTTTCATTTGCATCAAAGCTCCATTAAAACTTAACACAATGGCAGCGTGTCTCTAAGAAATACATGCTATATATTGTCGTTTCATTTATATTATTTATAATGATTGTCCTACAATCGGTCATCCATATATTACGCTAGCATATTTTTAGCCATTTTTATCCCATCTTCCATTTGTCACCGAACGTCGTCGGGCATTGAACCCCAACCCCTTCGATGACGTCATCACCACAGCGTTATTTAAAATCATGATATTATAGTATGACTAAGTCTAAGAACATCATATTTTCGCCCTGACTTCTGGCATTTGCAACATATTATTAACAAAATAATCTGAGCATTAAGCTTCATCTAAACCAAATGAGAATACAATGAAGTCACTGGCTGTCAGTCATGAAAGCAGAAACAGCTGAACAGGTGTGATGACGTCATCATGTGCGTCAAGACCCTTCGCTTCCCTCGTCATCAGGCATCGCCAGGCGCACATCTCCTTACCCTGTCGATGGCGTAATATGAGGGCGACCCCTATGCAGGGGCGTAGCCAGGAATTTGATTTGGGAGGGTATAAATATTTTGGGTAGGTATAAATCTGAACTATAACCCACATAAACCATATAAACCACATATAACCACATGTAAATCACATAAAAAACTTTAAGGTAGACTGATTTTTTTGGGGGGAGGGTATATATATGGGGAGGGTATATATACCGATATACCCCCCGTCGCTACGCCTGCCCCTGCCCCTATGCGCTAATGTCTTGAATAAATTGCAGAAAAATAATATGAAATTGAAGAAATAGGCCTAAGTGAAACTACATTTAATCGATTGCGAATTAATTTCGTCTGAATAAAATCTTTCACGCCATCGCAGCATCGTAAAATTCGTGCAGAAATGGATCCGGAGTTCTGGCTTCTTCGGTGTCCCGCTAGACCACCTCCAAGATCCACAGATCCTCCTTCTTATCCCGGCATTCCACATCCGTCGACGTGCTGGCGGGGTTGTAGCAGAGGTAGCTGCTGGGGTAGAGTTTGCTGCGGAAGGAAAGCGCGTCGCCCTCGTACAGAGGGGGCGCCTTGTTCAAGATCCAGTAGGACTTCTTGCACCTGTGATCGCCCTCCACGTCGCCGTACACCCACCGGTCTCTCCAGGTGTACAGGTAGTCGTATCCGGCGGCCGTGGAATTGAGGGTCTTTATCCGGATACCGCAGTCGCCGTAGTCTTCCAGGGTGAAGTAGTAACGGTCGCCGAGGCCGAGCGTCGCCGCCGGCCAGCCGCGTCTCTCCACCATGATCACGTACTTCTCGGTCTCCTTGTGTCTCATGCGAAACCGCGTCTCGTCCAGCCGGATCATCTTTCTCATACGAACGACCGCCCGCGTGTACAGGGCTTCCGGTTTCGTGTTATCGGAGACGGTAACCGTGTGGCTGTAGTCGAACTCGTTACCGGCGATGTCGGCGACGAACTGCCAGCGGACCAGCTTCGTCCACGGCGCCACGTCGAACATGACCGTCTGTTCCGTCGATCGCTTGATCTCGCTCGCCAGGACCTGTCTTGTTTACCACCGAGTTTTCCATCTTGTACGAGAAACTCAGTGACACTATTTGCAGAATGTCTCCCGTTTTGATGCCGCCCTCTAGCGAGTGTGTTGCCGTGACGGTTTTCTCGTTGGTCTGCGTCGTTCGCAGGCCGTCGGACCAGGTGTGCGTGTAGGCGATCGTGGCAATTGGATTTGTTCTCTTCTTCGAAGATCTTCTTCCAGAAACCGGTCACTGGTATTTCGACGTCTTCGTTCATATTTCCGTTCAAATATTTCCGCAGCGCCTTGAAAATTCAAATCAGTAAAATATTATGGAGGGTTGACATAATCAAATAATGCCAGGACAAAACGCACCGTGTGTTGGAAACTGTGCGGGGCCCCGCTCTGACATGAATTCTGACAGTCCCCTGAATAAATAGTTGGCGGGGACAGAGTATCAATTATCCCCCAATGTTTTGGGCTATATGGGATGTTGATGCCAGAATCAAAATCCAATTCTCTCATTTCGGATGAACTTTTTTGCTTGTCAAGCAGAGGGAAAAATATAAAAATATCAGGATGACCTTCTTTTGGCTTGTCAAGACGTATTTCATGGGCGATTATAAGCCCCCACCATAATATGCAATATCCCCCCAAATGGGGGGTTATTTATATTTCTGGGGGGGGGTCAACTTTTTAAAAATTATTCTATCCCCCCAATGTTGACGCCAGGTTTATGCCCCTGCATCTAAGGGACCCCGTGCGCTCCATAAGGGGCTCCACGCGCCTCAACCTTTTATGTTTTGACCTTTTTTACCTCTTTTTGCTTATCATATACTACTAGAGGATAAAGTAATTGAAAGATCAGGCACCAAAAAAACGTGATGACCTTTTTTCTCGTCAAATTTTTCAAGCACCAAAAGAAACAACGTTTTTTCACCCCCGTCGGGGCCGTGGCGCCACTGTGGCGGCTCCACCGGGAACAAACAGCGTGTGCCTGGCCCTCCAGTGGCCCCCCTGTTGAGACCCTATACTTAATGCTACATACATAACAACAAATGGTTGGCCCCCATGATTAGAACTTGTCACCCCAACGGTCCCCCACTTGCCAAATCCTGGAGCCGCCACTCAGTTCGCCAGATGTCATGGGCCTCACACTGGCAAAAGACGGGCCTGAATGGCGCTATAAAAATTCTGTAGTTATTCAATCAATCAGTTATTTAGTAGCTAAGTTAATTAATTAGTCAGTCAGTTATTTATCTATTTAATTATTTTGTTAGTAAAACCCCCTTTCGAATGAGCAGGTATTTTTATACAGCAACCACACAATTGAACCCGTAATATATTCCTAACCCTCGTAAGTTAAAACCTGTCTTTAGAAGACTGTTTTTGAATAGTTTAACAAGTAGAATATTTATTGATGTTACTGAGCTAATACCAACCATAATCCGGCGTTAGAAAGAGCACAACCAGGACCGTGAAGCATCTTGGATGGAACGACATATCGCCAGCGTCCAGCTTCTTTTTAGAGTTTTCGGCGAAACTGTTGTAGCTGGAAGTTGTCAGACGCGCGAAAGGTTTTGCGTCGAACTGGAAGCAGCGTCTTTATTTAATTGGGACACTGAGGCACTTAATTGCCAAATGGTTTGAGTTAGTTGTTTTTAAACCTTTATCTAAGCCAAGCAATTTCATCTTAATTGTACTTATATCTAAAAAATTGCCTTAGAACCTGCCGTCATTAGTAGCCTAAATATCATGTGGATTAATAATTCTCTAATTATTTTCTAAATAATCGTTGATGTGGCTATTAATTCTGTAAATTCTCTAATTATTTGATGAATAAATAATAACACTCGAATGGTTAAAAATGTGGCAGCAGAGGGGCCAAACAAGGCAGACGACGAAAAAAAGGTCGTCAACACTGTAAACGGCTAATAAAAAAAGGTCGTCAAGAAATATCTTCTCAAGGGCCCGTCGGCCATTCTGCAAATTCTTTCTCTTGTCTCTAGCAGTCCAGTTATCCCAGTCATAAAGATAAGGTGCTCAATGATTAATGATACTCGCAGACAGGTTTTTTATAATTAAACTAACACAACAGTCAACAGTCTCTTCATATAGGCCTATTAACCGAAACTTAGACTAATGATTGTTTGCCGATGGATGGAATGCGTTATCTTCGTGTGATCAAACATTGCAAACTGTCACCACAAAGTCAACGTTTTAAATTCTTCATGATTTCACGCATTATTTACCCTGTCGACGGTGAAATTCAAGATCAGTGAAAATCAAGAGGTCAGTGGTGCTTTAGGCTGGTAAGAGGCACTGGCGTAGTAGGGGCCCTAATGCAAACATTTTTAATGGGCCCCTTCAACTTAAAAAGTCACAACATGACGATGTTCACTAAACCTTAAAAGTTTTAACACTTAATAATAAGGGGCTGTCCATTAATTACGTCAACAATTTAGGGGAGCGGTTTTGAAAAAGTTTGACAGTTGTTGACAGGGGGAGGGGGTCAAGAGAAGTTGACGTCAACAATTTCACTTTTTCAAATAATCAAAAAATAGTTAATTTCATGAAATACTACTTATTACAATGGAAAAAGCATTAGAAAAAGGTCAATCACCACCACATTTTGACACTCGATGAGGAAAAAAAATGGTCATTACCACAAAAATAATAACCTTGTTATTGGGACCTATCATTGATCTTGGGGGGGTCAAGAGTTGTTGACGTAATTATGGGGGCTAAGTGAAAGTTGACAGTTGTTGACAAGGGGAGGGGGTCAAAATTGCCCAAAAATCGTTGACATAATTAATGGATTGTCTGCCCTATCCTCTAAAAACTCCATTCTTTTTGTAGGGCTGTCATTTTAATACCTATCAAATTTATCTGATTAAAACTGATTTTTAATGGTTTTTAATTATTTACTTTTGTTATTATTTACCCATTCTGCAAAGACCCAGTTCTTCTGCCCCAATGCCACCTTGCCAATGAGTAAGTGAGGAAGAGGGTGCCTAAGGCAATGTTCAGAAACCATAGTTTACATAGGCCTACGGGTGATATCCTCTTCGGATCAATTCTTTTCTACCCTTTTCCCAATCATGTTATCCTGCAAACTGCGTCCAGATGGTGTCCCATTCTGCATCACCAATGAGTAAGTAAGTGAGTAAGACGAAATTTCTATAATGCTGCCCGAGTGACACAATATTGAGGAAATTAATGGAAACATTGCATATATTACATGGCTTGCCTTCAGCTCGGTGTAGGGGTTGGGGTGGGGGTGGTACCAGCCATCCATTCTTACCTAAACTGAGCCTGTGAAAACTGTATATTGATTGAATAGGCCCAAACTGTCCGATTCTGTATTCAAAGTCTTGCAAAATACCTATTCTAGTTGCCGATTTTTGCCATTAGTGGCTTTTTGTTTACTGTATTAGCCAAAAACATGGCCTACAGTTAATGTCTTGATGGGTGATAACGCAAAGGCTTGTCTATATACAAAATACCGTTTTGTAGAGTGATATAAAAATTGACGAGAATTTAGCTACATTCAAACATAACTCTTAGGCAACAGAAGACAAATTTCTTATTAGATCATCCACAAAAGGTTAAAACATTATCCTAGCCGATGATGATGAGGATGATGATGATGATGACAAAGTGTGGCAATGTAAGCATATTACGGTGACAGATGAGAATCTTTAAACTGCAGAGATGTTTTAAAGCAGAAAACAGATCAAAATGTTCACTAGTGAACTCTAAGTAGTCCCATTCGCTTCTGCTTTGTCTCGTAAAATCTGAAACAGCACAAGTGCAAAAGCTACAGCCACACAACTATGCCTAGAAAACTGTATAATCCCATAGCTCATAGTACATACAAAGATAGTCTCTAAAATGATTTTATCTCAAATTGCAATTTCATTAAAGAAACACTACTTATTTGCCTTGAATTTTTAACAACAAGGCAGTGGCAGCTCTAGGATTTGGCAAGTGGGGGGGGGGGCGTTGGGGTGGCAACTTCTAATCATAAGGGGCCAACCGTTTGTTGTTTAATGTATGTAGCATTAAGTATAGGGTCCCAACAGGGGGGCCACTGGGGGGGCCAGGCACTCAATAGGGGGCACGGGCCCCTGCCCCCCCCCCCCGGTGGAGCCGCCACTGGACCAAGGACAAACAGGCACATCTGTAATTGGTAAAATACTCTGCTAATGCCCACAAGCACGGCGACCAGAGGGGGGGGGGGGAAATTAGTGGAACCACAGTTGACGCACGCACCTCAATGATGATTCCAGCGGCTATCGTCGAACCGGAAGAGCGCAACATGAAACGGCCGAGGTCCTTGAAGTGCCGGTAGAGTTCGACGCAGACCGGGCGGTCAACGTGGATGTCGACGACAGCGGTTGTATTCTTAACAAGGCAACTAGACAACGGTCAAAAGAAGGCAACAACAACGAGTAAAACAACCGCTTGAAATGCCCATTATCATATACGCAATATAAGGGTCCATCCATGCAGTACGTATGCACTGAGGGTGGATTGGATTTTGAAGATTTTGCGTATGTAGTATGTACGGTGTGTGCAAAGGGGATTGAAAATATGCCTTTTTGAGTACGTACTATATGGACAAGCCCTAAAGCAAAATATACAAAAGTCTTGTTGAATCTGTTGCCTTCAAGCAACCAAATGGAGTTCCAAAATTGTCTTTCTGCTTTCAAATACTCTCTTCTTCCCACCATTCCCATCATATGCCAAACTCAGTGGAAGGTCATTTAGGTCAATAATGGGAACAACTGCTCATGGCTTCGTGTTCAATCGACTTACTGTAGTAAGTAAGAAAGGTTACCAACCGTGGCTTTTTCTTGATAACCTCTCCCGTCACTCTGTGCAATTGGCTAATAAGACGCTTGATGTGAGCCTGTTCCGAGACAGATTGATAGTGAAGAACAACCTAAGAAAACAATCAGAAACATCCCAAATATTTTTAAAATCTACAAACCAACAGTTCAAACACGGAAAATCAAATCAAACGCCCTCTTTGGAATTCACTAGAGTCTAAACATCCCTTCGTGTGCTGCATTAGCTGGATTCGCTAAATGTTTCGTTTTCGTTTTTTTTCATTAAGACAAACACACCAAAATATTTTAAATGTTGCTGACAAATGACATATTAAAAATCTTCACTTACCGGAAAGCCTTGTGTGATCGGGAAATCGATGTTAAAGACAACAATTCTTGCTCTAAATTTCGTGGTCGGTTCGATCACGTTCAGAGGATCACAGAGAATACTGCCTGTGGAGAAAAAAAAACAGACCAATCTCACCAAGTGGGATAAGATTTCAGAGGTCAAAAATAAATTCTATTTAAATCTACTAATTGGGCAAACTGACCAGTCTAAATTGTTCTGTTTTCTTGCCTACATATACCTCTGAATAAATAATGTGATATTTAAACAATTTTAGTAATAATTTTGATGCCTAAATGCTACATAAATACAGTAAATAAAATGTATAATGGTAATGCTAATGGTAATAAAGTTATAAATGAGGATACAACAGTGACTGTCCATTATGATACACTTAACCCCTTAACTGGGGATCCCGGATATATCCGTCCATTTTACATTGAGTTACAGTTAAATACACAGTTAAGGGGTTAAAGAAATTTCCGAGTTTCACTATAATATAAACATGTAACTGTCTACATGTAAGTCCTGTAACTATTACCATAAAGAGGTTCTACGATAGCAATCTAAAGCTGAGTTTGAAAATAATTACCAATTGAAATATTAATCATGTCCATTCCTCCCAGATTCAACGTTATGTTGTCTCCGGCAAAACCAACGCCAACAGTCGACTCATCAATTGCAACGGCTAAAAACAGCAACGTCCAAAAACATCTCAAAGAATATATAACCAAAACTTCTTGAGAAATTCACTCAAAACTATGCACCGTTACAAATTTATTATCATGATATTTTTTTCTTCAACCCTTTTAAGTAACTTCTGTATTTCGGTACAAAACGAGAGTTAAGGTGTTACCTCTGACGGATGCCGTCTCTCCCGCAGGGATGACCGTCACCCGATCACCCGCTTGGATGTTTCCCGCTTGGATTGTCCCTCCCACGAAAAATCCAGCCCCATCCCTTGAAGACATCTGAGACGCACATTCGAAACGGCTTATCGATGATGGGTCTGTCAGGCGGTCGAAACTTATCTGTAAGTAAAATCACATTACAATTATCAAACCGATAGCGTATGCAACTGAATGAAAGATAAAATCATAAAGGACGATAACAAAAATTAAATTAAGGAAAATTTAGAAAATCCATTTCAGTATATCTGATGTAATAAAGCTCTCATCTACATTCTAACAGAGTCAATAGAAAATTAATTCATGGCCAGTTCTCAAATTTATAAAGTAAGAAATGAAATCAATTAATGAAAATGGAAAACAATAATTATGAAATAAAGTTCTAGCATTAGCAGTTAACATATACAAGTCTACTTTAATGGAAAATGCACAACCAACCTATTTGGTCGACCAATGTTGGTCCCTTGTACCATAAGGTCAGCTGTTTCTCCTGCGACGGTTTTGTGAGATTCTCCCCGTTTAATCCGCTGCACGGGATGAACGAAACTTCGGATTCCTTGAATCCGGCCTGCTTCAAAAACGCGCCCAACTTCTGGACGATCTCGTCATAGCGCTCCTTCGACCAATTCACCATGTCCATCTTGTTTATGGCAGCCAACAACTGAGACACTCCTAAAAGTAATCCACATCGCGGGAAATTCTGACAAGCTAGAACCAGCGGCAATAGTGCTATATAAATATAAAAATATATATATATATAATGGCAGAAATGCAAGTGAATTTCTTACCAAGCGATCTGACTAGCATTGCGTGTTCTCTTGTCTGACCACCAGTCTCAAATCCTGTCTCGAATTCTCCTCTCGCTGCGTTGATGACTAATATTGCAACATCGGCTTGAGCAGCCCCTATGGTGGAAAATACCAAGGTAAAACGTCCAACTGAAATCACAACTTGCATAAACTAATTTAGTTATGTAATTGATCCATCGTAGCACATAAGAAAATGGTTTATCAAGATACTCTAGATCTTTAGGATAAACATTATAACGATGACGCTAACCTGTGATCATATTTGGTATGAAATCCCGATGACCCGGCGCATCAAGTAGGGTCACGACCTTCGAACGTGTCTCAAACTTCGTCTGTGCAATGTCCATCGTTACACCGCGACTCCTTCAATGCAAAATTACAGGCCGATCAAAAAAAAAAAACCCACATTCTGCAAATGATACGAAATTATCAGGGGGCTTCGAAATCACTGGCCAATATAATTAAATATAATTTTGAAACCATAAACTACAAAATGTTATACACTCGTAACGTCAACTTATCTTTGACCGGTTTTGAAAGAAATACCGTTTAACAATTTACCAGCATGCACAGTATCAAACTGGTGCCAGCTGACCAATAATTTCCACCACCCAACCCATCTGGTTCAAAGACTACACTTCAGGAGCTATTTGGAACCCAGTCTGTTTGTCCTAACATCGCATAAACTCTTAATCCAAATCCCGGTTTAAATTTCTGTAATTTACCTTTCCTCTTCGGTTTCATCGAGGACCCAAGCGTACGCGAACGACCCTTTGCCAAGTTTCTTCGAATCCTGTTCGTACTTGTGCATCGTCCTCTTGTTAACGAATCCCAACTGGAAGAGTACGTGACCCATCAGTGTACTCTTTCCAGCATCCACATGACCTATAGAAATAAAGCTTGATTGATAATTGATTGATTGATAATTGATTGATTGATTGGTTGATTGAATGCAACAAAGACAATATTAGCAACAGTTACATAATCATCTTCATCAGTATTTCCTCAGTACAGTAAAACTTTGATATAATGCATACACAATTATCACATACCACAATGTACAGTTCCGTGTGATGCGCTACCATATTGGATGGTATTGTATATAACGTACTTCGGATGTAACGCACTAAATTTTACAGACCCGCTAAGCATGTCATAACAAAGTTCTACTGTACTGTCTTTTGCAGATGGATTTTGGAGTAGTATCATTTGTTACCCCAGTGTATTATCATCATCACCATCATCACCAGTACCATCTTCACCCCCTCCAACACCACCACTGCCATCAACATCATCATCAATTAAGTAATCCATTAGTATTTAATTTTTAAAATATTCAAGCACAAGAATTGAAATTTCATTTGTTTGAAATCTGCATTGCAAAAACAAAATCGTGCTTAAAAAAATACAACAAATTCTGTAACAGAAATACGAGAACCGAGCAGCGGCAAACAAAGAACCAACCTATGACAACAAGATTGATGAAGTCCTTCCCGTCCGCTTTCCGCTTTTCATATTCTTTCTGGGCGTCGAGACGATCCATTTTGGCTCTGAACAAATACCGTATCAAAGACAACTATGATGAAATACAACTGCTACAATTATTATTTATTTTTTATTAATTATTATTTTTATATTATTATATTAATTATTATTTTATCAATTATTAAGTTGTCTCTGCTGATCGATCGAGCAATCTAATCTACTCTGTAACTTAAAACTCTGTACATGGTAACGTCAATTTCACATAATAAAATACCATTCTGAAGAACAGAGCCAAGCTATTCGGATAACTTTCCCATACTAAGTCAAATAATCATTATAAGGCTTCAAATTCTGTCTTCTGCCTCACCTCGAAGCACTCTTAGGCAATCCTTGGCCAACACTTCGCTCTGAGCATCACCCTCCCTCCTTGGCGTCACCAGCACCAGTTCCTCTGACCCCACATCTGAAAATTCGTTTGTATTCAGCCTCTTCTCTGCGTACGGATCTTTAGAGGATCTCGTCTTCGGCGTGACGTCTGCGGCCGACACGGCGTCGCCCTTGAACAACGACTGCGAAACTGGACCCGCGGTGGTTCCTGCGTCGGGTTTCAACGGTCTTTTAGACGTTGCTTCCACTGGTTCTTTGCCGACCGACGGTCCAACCTTCGTCTCTGCCGCTACGGTCCCGAGCGGTTGAGTCTTTGACGAAACTTTGACTTCCGGGCAACCGACGGCGCCCGACGAAGCGACGGGTTCGGTTTCTGGCTTCGACGTCGTCTGTTTATCGGCTGCAGCGGGTCGCACAGCAGCTCCTGAGCAAGTCAATGGAGACTACTTCAGATTTTACCAAATGTCTATATTTTGCTTTGAAAACGGTCAAACATGTATTCAAGAATGCAAGAACTGAAAAGACCGAGTACAGTCAAATCCTGAATTTTTAAATCTGCTTTTCCAAACTCTGAATAAATTCAAGACCTCGTGAAGACTGTGGAATTCACACGATAATATTACTGTCCATAAAATAATCTACATACATAAATGTCTTAAAGTCAATAAAACATTCGTAGAAATCAAATCACCTCTGTTCCTTCGATTTCTTGCGTCACGCTGGGGCTTTGGTGCCTCTGGGCAAACAACAAAATACCAATAAATCAAACATCATTCTAAAATTCAAACAAAATTCTTTGAAATGGTATTCAACAATTCTGCAGCAACAAAATATTTACAGTTTATATCAGAGGTTCCCAAACCACAGCCCGCAGGTAACTTGAGTCCCAACAGCTCTCAGAAAGTGGCCTGTGAGGCCTCAATGTTTGATACATGTTACTAATTTCAAAAATGTATTGTCCCTAATGTTCAAATAAATAAATAATAACTAAACGAAAGTTGTAATCTGCAGTTGAAAGTTTACTATGTAACAAATCGATTCTTCATCATAAGAACACAGATCAAAATCATCTCTAGTAGGCCTATAGTCTACAGGGTGGAGCAAAAAAATTGGACTATATTAAATGCCAAACCTAATGTGACTAGTCTGGTTTTTTGTGCCACCCTGTATATTTTAGAATTTTATAACACTGTGGCCCACTTAGGTACCAAACATAGTGAATATGGCCTTCTACTTGAAAAGTTTGGGAACCAATGATACATGTAAGTGAAGTAAAAGAAAATACTTCTTACGTCAAGCAGTGACACAAAAGTCAATTATTAACCCTAAATTGCCCATACCCATCTGATTCATAATGAAGTCTGCTGCAGCATTTGGATCGAATGCGTTCTGAAGAGCCGCGTTAATCATGACCGCTTCTGGCGTCGTCTCACCCATTATGTTCTGCATAGACTCAATGCATGAATTCAGACGCGCTGTCAACGAAAGAGAATATGATTGGAAGAGAACAGAAAGGAAAGAAATATTCAAGCACAAATATTCCGGCCTAAAATTTCTGATTTTAGAAATCAGAAATGACTTTCTGGACTATCACAGAAGTCGTTATTTCACGGCTGTTGCTAGCAGGGACATTTTGTGTGGCCTAAAAAAACTTGACTTTCACAGAGTCCACTGAGAGAAGCGACAATAAAAGTGGATAATTTTGGATAAAAAGAAAAATTATCAGCACTGAAAAGACACTGAACATGGTGTTAGTAGCAAGTATGTATTCATCACAATGAGTAACACTTGAGAATCAGGTTTTCCTCATCTCTGCTGAATTCTGTTTGGCTGATCAAGCTAAGCGTAAATTTCTCTTACGTTACGCAGTCTCTTACTTAGATCTGATCAGCGTTTTTACCGCGATCGAAATCGCTAAGATGTTGCTGAAGTTCGGAGGTTGAATCTGAAAGAGAAATTGGCGCTTCTTCGTATTCTTCGTCGTCATCTTCGTTTGTCTCGACGATTGGTTGATTTGAAGAAGGAACAAAGCTGGACAGCTGGTCGCGTCTTGTCCGGTCAAACATGAATCTCTCGGCTGAAACCAATCGATCAACTTGGCTCAAAAGCAGTCACAAATAATGCGTCTACACTCCAAATGTTACTGTCAAAAAATATTAGACTTCTGAAATATTTTCAGAACTAAAAAAAGGAAAGGAATTATCACTTATGCCTATCCAAATGAATACCTTTGTGTGAAAATAACTGAAAATTAATACAGCAACTCGAGCCTAAATTTTGTTGCTCAGGAGAGACAAATGCTGAACCTGTTGATGGAGAAACACAAAAATCGCTTTCTTCCACCGAATGCCCATAAACATCATCGTATCCGGCACATTCTGAAAAAAATAATTATAAAAAGGTTAATTGGACAACTTCACATCAAATGCCAATATTACTAAACAATTCATCTTTACACACAACCATCATCTAAGATTACTATCATCTAGGGTTGCCAGCTCTCCCATATTTTACGGTAGCTCCCGTATTTCAGCCCCTAGGTCCATGATAATAATAATATTATTATTATAACTTGATTGTAATATTGATTCACTACATGCAGATGATGCAGTGCATTGAACAGTGTTGTTTATTGCTTTCTCATACAATCTATACTCTATAGCACTGTAGTGTAGTATAGCTCTAGCCATAATAATTCACAATGAACTGGACCGTGAAGTGGGCGCATTGATCGAGGAAACACTCTCCTGTATTTCGACTTTGGATATCTGGCAACCCTACTATCATCTCCTGATTAGTATGGGTCAAGACAGCTTATAAATTACCTTAGCTAGTTACTTTATTTCCCTCCATAAAGTCTTTCAGTCATTGACAGCACTATATCCAGACTTACAGCTACTAAGTATTAAAGATGAGATGCAGTGCAGCAATATTCCTTTCCCTTAAGAGATACGACACAAGATAAGAGAGACACGGAGCGCTGGGCACATCAGTAGCAGGTGACGATGTGTGAATTAAGAGAGTGAAAGGATGGGACGGGATGTGAAAGAAAATGTAAAGGGGAGGAGGGAGTGGGGGTGGGAGGTGGATGGAGAGGGCATAGGATCATCGAGGATCTCCAACCGGCAGAAACAATTTTAAGCAAACCGTCTTCGTAGTTCATCGATCGCACGTTTCTGTGTCGAGCCATCTTCTCAAAATTTAATCGGAAAAAAGTTTTAACGATATAAACGAACAAAATGCACGCAATTTATTTCACAAAGTCTAGTTTTAAAATCTTTAGTCTTCAAAGTCGAAAATTTCACGACGTGATCCAACGTACATTAACGCCATATTGTGAAACAGGCTCAACATGAGTCAACAACCATTAAACGAAAAGCAATAATGAATGATGACCACTGGAAGGATGACAACTACTGGTAATGAATTATAAAATAAATGTTTTTTTTTAAATCGAAATTTTAAGTTTCAGATGTGATCGACAAAAAATCAGAACTTTAAAGTGTCTACTGTGTTTTGTGCAGCAATGGATTCTCAAATTTCTTTATATTTCAACGGTATATGGAAGAAATCATAAAATGAGTCCATTCCAAAACATGAAGCTCATCTGTTAAAATTCTATATCATCTTTAACAAACCCACAAAGCTTTAACTGATAACATAACTAGATGAAGTAGTAGTTTCTGGTTATTTATTTTTAAAGTCTTCATTTGATGTGCTGTAATTAGACGAAATTGTGTGCGATAGGAAAGATAGGCAATTAAGTAACAACATTTGTGTCAGGGACTCAGAGCTGAAAGCCTTAGCATGCTTCTAAGCTATGTTTGCAGTCTGAAAATCCTGCTGTATATTGCAATGAATGCTGGCCCGGATTAACCCGGGGCACTGAATAAATTATATCCAGTCACAAATGAATAATATTTCAAATGGCTCTAATATAGACGTAATTTAGACGAAGCTCACCTAAATACATATTCTTTGCTTCAGCCTTTTTAGATATTGAGAAGTTGGAGAGGTGCAATATTTAATTAATTTATCAAAAATTCATGCTAGGAATAACTGATCTGCACATAAAAATATACTGGAGCTTTAATTTAATCGCACTGAGTTAATATGTTGTTAATGAAGTTGATATTTCAAAATTTAAATGCCACGTTTCACTGTTTTTATATCATCTCGTGGCCTTTCGTTGAGCAACACGTTTCTATAGCGCCTTATATCAGTTTTTGTGACAAAAAAAATAAGACACATAAGTGTTTTTTATATTGTAAAATAGTATCAATGGAAAGGATATAAATTTAATCACAAACTGATCGTGCACCCTTTATTTATCTATAACTGTGCAGTACATACCTGTTTTAATGTTATGCTTATGATATATTTTGAAGCATGACAATTTCTCTGCATTTTGTTTTGTCTAGTTTCTCATTCTGCATCATGAGGAACATCAAACGACTCGCAGCGTCAGAATTTAAATGCGGCAAAAACAAGATTTGGTTGGACCCAAACGAGATTAACGAAATCTCAAATGCAAACTCACGTTAGTTGTGATCACTTTGAATTACTGTGATTAAAGTAATAATGTTTAAGACATTTTGTACTATTTGATTTTTACCTTAGCTTTTATGGGAATGCTGTAATGATGGTTTCAGTAATTTGTGCTCTAATGGGATTTGCTTTGTAGGACAGAACATCCGCAGATTGATTAAGAATGGTTTGATCATTCGCAAACCTCAGGCTGTGCATTCGCGCGACCGAGTTCGCAAGAACATGATTGCCCGTCGTAAGGGACGTCATACGGGACATGGAAAGCGAAAGGGAACGGCGAACGCTCGTATGCCATTGAAGATCATCTGGATACGCAGGACGCGTGTTCTGAGGAGACTCCTCAAGAGATATCGTGACGATAAGAAAATTGATAAACATCTGTTAGCACTCCGCTATTATTAGCTCAATGCTGTTCTTGTATTTTTCGATTCCACTGAGTTCTGAACTCCCTGCAACACTTTTAGTTAACCCCTTAACTGGGATCCCCGAGCCCAGCTCGTCCAACGTTATCTGCCGTTATTTGGGCCCAAAATCCGGGACATGTCCTGTAGGCTTCCTAGTGGTTTGTCAATAGTGGGTCAACGTATCAGACACATTTTATGCCAGAAATTGCTTTAGTATCTATCCATTCGATAAGTGACACCTTTTTTAGTGTCAGTAGGGCTCATATGTCCTAAGTAGTAGGTACTCTTTGGGACCGGGGTGTAGAAAATACCGCCGAGAAAACCAAGGTCTGTTTGGTTTAGAAGTAATATATCTCTACCAGATGTGGTCCGATTTTCAAAATTTTTGATTTATTTTGTTCCACTGACATTCCCCTACAACTTTGCCGCTGACACAAGTGGGGTTACCGCCAAAAATTTTTTTTGGAGGGGCACTATTTTAGGCCATAAAGTGGACCCTGCCCCCAAATTTTTTTGTTGGCACGGATGGTTAGAAAGAGCAAAAAAAGGCTAAAGAATGGTATATGCCACGTCTCCTTAGCTTTCATATAGCCGGAGATATGGTAAATTTAAAAATTACTTTATTCAGTTTTGAATAATTTCCCAACACTTTAACGACGTCCAAAATTTAAATCCCCAAGGTTAAGTTATTTTTGGTAAATGAATGAATTATTTGCTTGTTATCAATTTGAAAAGCCGACATTTTCACTGTAGAGATATTGGTGTTGTCACTGATAAATGTTGTTTTTGAAACGCTGTTTAGTTACCATCAGTTGTACCTGAAATGTAAGGGAAATGTCTTCAAGAACAAGCGCGTTCTTATGGAACACATTCACAAGAAGAAGGCTGAGAATGCCCGTACCAAGATGCTTACGTAAGAAATTATACATGCTTATGCATTTAGTTTTATTCGACCTATTAGAGGTGTAAAGAAAGTAAAAAGTCATTTTAGAGAACTGTGGTTATGTGAAGTATTACTGCTTTTATTTTTCATGGATCAGCTTTTGATGAATGACAACCACTTTTCCTCGATCAAAAATTTATCACATATTTAGTAGCATTTTTTTAATTCATCTAAGGACATGGGACAGAAATAGCTAAGGCTTCTGCCAGGAACATCTACCTTTGACATCATGACTAGCCAAGTTTAATGTTTAATCTATCGTATGTTTAAGGGTAACATCAGTTGTCGGCAGTTTTTGCATTGGGAAGATTACCGGTCTAGTTCATCGAGATCTAAGTTGACTTTTCTAGCAATGTATGCATTACGAAAGACCGCCTGTTAATTTTCGACATTGCTGTTTTAGTGATCAGGCCGAGGCGCGCAGAAACAAGGTCAAGGAGGCGCGCAAACGCCGTGACGAGCGTCAGACCACCAAACGCCAGGAAGTGCTTAAGAGTTACGCCAAAGAAGACGAGGTTGAACAGAAATAGAGACGCAGACACGTCTTTCTGAACTCTAAAACACCTGCTAAGATGAACGAAATAGGTTCTACTGTAACTTTTGAAGTACAGGTCATTCTGTATCTTAAATATATAAAGGCACTGAATGTGATCAAGGTTTTGTTTTGTCGTTTGTGATGTTAAGTCTGCCATTTCACTGTTCCCCTCCATTCTTTTTGACCAATCGATAATTATATGGAAGTTGTTGAATTACCGGGTATTTGTACATTGGGCTTTTGAACCGAAGTATCTGTTGATATCAATATTTCTAGCCAATATTTTAAATTACATGCTAAATTGAAAGATTTAACAGATGGGGGAGTTTTGTTATTTGTAAATAAGTAAATTGATGAAAATTTGAACAAAAGGTTTGAGTAATCATGTGTATGGTTTTTATTTGTGGCTATAGTAAAGGAGTTCCAGATTTGCTGAAGTTGTTTTGCACATTGGTTGTGGCTATGCTACTCTATTAACTCTAATCAAATGATGGATATATTGGTATAATATTTATCTACAGTAGGACAGATTTTGTACCTACACAATAATTATCAAGAAATTCATTGTGATGTGCATTTATCACAAACTACACAAAGGTCAATGGGTGGTTTAAATGACCAGGATGCAGGGATATTTTAACACCCCCTCCCAATTTGAGGTCGACACCCCCCAAATTCACAATCCTAGAAATATCCCTGCCAGGATGCAGTGGTGTAGCCACGGTTTCAAAATAGGGGGTGCATCAACATTTTCTCGTAAAAGTCTTCAACAAGTTAAACGGAGTTCTTTGCACATTCACGTATTATCTTCAATCGTGCTACCTACGTCCTCACATTTCTCAATGGGCTCACGCAATCACACGACCTGTTCAGTCCAGAATAGGAGCGACCTACGCCTATCGTGGCCTATGCGGCTATGCCAGGATGTCGTGAAATTCAGCAGAACTAAAGTTGTTTACTGGATTACAGGCAAATTTTATCATTGCACACATTTGACGTTAACAGTGGCAAACATGAATTATTATCACTCGTCGAGTCGTTGTGGCAAGTCTTTGGCAATTAATCACACATGTATATCACATAGAAGGGCAACAGGTTTAGTGTTTGCTCGTGGCCCGTCGTGGGATGATGGATTAGCTTGCTATTTGCCGCTAGAGAGCACTGAAACTAGTAGCAGATCAGTTTTAAAAGAGGGAGAATCAAGGCAATTTCCAAATACCATTTGTCTGTTTAAGTTTTCAGGCTATCGTCATTGACTACAATTTATCAATTTTAATATTAAACGCCATAGTAACTATTTCGTTTCTGATTTTGAAATATAAATTCTACATACCTTTTTATTTTATGAATTTCTTTGTTAAATGTGAAGCACCAGCTGTAGTAACGAATAATGAGGCTTCTGGGAAACAAGTAGCATCTGATGCGCTTATCAGTAGCATTTCCTGTTTACTCCTAGTCTGAGATCCGCATTTTTGAAATTATTTCAAGAAAATTTTTGGAAGATCATCTTCTGAATTTCTTTCTCTTCTATTATTCGCTTCTACAGTAAGTTTACGTTTTTGGTTTAATTTCTTTTAAAATATACATCAGTTTCGTACTTATTGCTCGATTTGATAGTGTAGGGAGTTTTAATTGCTTACAAATTGTTCAGGTCATAAGAATTTAATAAGGGGCTGTCCATTATTTACGTCAACAATTTAGGGGGAGAGGGGGTTTGAAAAAGTTTGACAGTTGTTGACAGGGGAGGGAGGGGGGTCAAGAAAAGTTGACGTCAACAATTTCAATGTTTACAAGTAATCAAAAAATAGGAAATTTCATGGAATACTACTTATTACAATAGAAAAAAGCATGACAAAAAACTAATCACCACCACATTTTGACACTCGATGAGCAAAAAATGGAAAATGGTCATCGCCACAAAAATAATAACCTTGTTTTTGGGACCTGTCATTGATCTTGGGGTGGTCAAAAGTTTTTGACGTAATTAGGGGGGGGTTAAGTGAAAGCTGACAGTTGTTGACAAGGGGAGAGGGGGTCAAAAATTGCCCAAAAATTGTTAACATAATTAATGGACAGCCCCTAATTGATGCTCTTTATGTCAAGATGAATTTTTTGAAGGTCATTAATTGATGAGTTCTAATCTAATTTCTAAATTATTTTTTACATTTTCTGACTCCGAGGCAGTTAAAGTGATAGAAGGAATGCTTATAAGTTAGCAGAATTGTGATGATTCTGTCATTTCAGCCCAGATTGAATACTTCTCTTAAGGTTTTACAAATCTTCAGGATCTTCTAATTGTCTGGAAGTGAACTTGGTTCATTTAGGCTTGTATAGCTTAGAATTCGTTGACTGCTACAGTGGTTCAGAGGCTCTTTCAATTTATGTGCAGCCAGCAGCAGAATGTCGAAGGCAAAGATGGCAAAGGGAAAGACGACCGTGAAGAAGCGCGCACAGCGTGCCACGTCGAATATCTTTGCGATGTTTGATCAAGCTCAGATCCAGGAATTCAAAGAAACGTTTAACATGATCGATCAGAACAGGGATGGATTTATCGACAAAGAAGACCTTCACGATATGCTGGCCTCGCTTGGTACATAGCACAGACTTCTCTATGCTAGTCGGTGTAATGTAGTAGCAGATTTATATAGCAGCTCTTGTGGGGGTCAGTTGGAAATGCTCCCACTACAAACACTGAATTGATAGAGGGGAGTAGTTCTGAGAAATGAAACAGGGAGTCTTTGAATAGGTAATATGCATTGAGTGCAGACAGAAGATTTATATAGCACCTGTGGTAATGAATGAAGCCTGGGTGGTTGGGGGCTTATTCCACTCTGGTTAACTTCAAGACCCAAACATGTGTAACATTTGTATGTTAGCTATCAATCTTACCACAGGTAGTATACATTTTGGTCAAGTGACAGTCCAGCCTCCATTGCCATGGGTGCCCACACATCGTGGCAAAAGGGAGCACTTGCCCTCTGTAAAATGCAATTCTAATTTACTGAATAGCTATATTTTGGCTTTTAACCAATATTTTCACACTAAAACACAACTGATACTAAAGTGAAATTGAGAAACATAACTTTAACTAAGAACTATGGATTTGAATGTCGTGAAAACTATATTAACCGTGACTATTGTGTCCCCTGGAAAAATTTATGTTGGCACCACTGTCTGTTACTGTATGGAAAAATCAGCCAGAAGTTACGTGTTCATCACATGAGTGGGGGCACAATTAGTAGGTTTATATGTTAACTGATTTTACTACTGTCTTTGTATTTGGTGCTGTTTTATAGAATTACTGTGACTTAGCTTCAAATATTTGCAGGCAAGATGCCTACTGACGAATATCTTGATGGAATGATGAACGAAGCGCCAGGTCCAATCAACTTCACGATGTTTCTGACGATGTTTGGCGAAAAACTGAACGGAACGGATCCCGAGGACGTCATCAGAAATGCTTTCGCTTGCTTCGATGAAGAAAATAAAGGTCTTAACCCTTAAACCGTCAGATACTTTGTAACTACATGCAATGTAATCGAACATACTCATTTCATGGGGTTTCAGGGTTAAATAATGACTTTTCTTATTTGCTGCTTTGTAATAATACAAAAGTGTGATGAGTAGTAGATTTCACATAGAATTTGCTACAGCTTCTGGACTGCAATTTGGCATGTAATTATAGAAGTTGTATTGTATATTGATCCAGTTTATACTGTGATCCAGTGTTATTTCTAGGATTTTGAATTTGGGGGTGTCGGGAAAATCTGGGGTGTCGGAATTTTTAAGTCTCTGCCTGAAAAAGGCTGACGAGCAAAAAAACCGTTATCAAGTCCCAGAACCAACCAAAAAAGCTCAAAAAGTCTCAAAAAACCTCTGACAGGCAACAAAAGTTCATCCGAGAATAAAAGTGGGGTGTCCTCCATTTTGGGGGTGTTTTGAGCTAATTAATATGCATTTTGTATGCATACCATTGTCGCATTACCAAATTTGGGGGGTGTCGACCTTAAATTGGAGGGGAGAGGTGTTGGGGGCGGTGTTAGGGGGTGTAAAAATATCCCTGCTGTAATCTGAATGGTTATTCAATGTATTTTTTAGGATACATTAATGAGGATCGTTTGAGGGAGTTAGTGACTACAATGGGTGACCGTTTCACAGAAGAAGAGGTCAGCTTTGAATCATTTTATTGAGCTTTTATGGTGTCTGAAAATTTTAATATTGAATTTTAACTGAAATAGGGTTTTATTGTAGATTAGCTGACGGTTTAGTAGCGTAAAATTTAAGATTTTGCTTTTCAAAAGTAAAAGTTAGATAGTAATTAATTATGATGATAGTTTGATTAGTGCCAGATGCTTCTCTTTTATTAACCCCTTAACCGTGTATTTAACTGTAACTCAATGTAAAATGGACGGATATATCCGGGATCCCCAGTTAAGGGGTTAAGTGCGGTTATTTCATGATTTTGCTTTGAATATTGTGTTTATGATTTTGTGTTTTAAGGTCGATGAAATGTACAGAGAGGCACCAATTAAGAATGGGAATTTTGATTACATCGAATTCACCCGCATCCTGAAGCATGGAAAGAAAGATGTTGACGACAACTGATGCAGATGCAGCGGCGGCAGCGGCAGCAGCTTAGTTTCATCGTTCGGTTGAGAGTGAAGCGGTCGTTCCTAGCTTCGATATTCTACAGAAATTTCTTAATTTGTGAACATTTTTCTCTGCATAATTCCTCTGAAATGTCTGCACTTTTAAAATATTCATTGTTATTGCACTAAAATATATGAATTTTGTGCCATTCCAAAAATCTTCTTCGTTGCTTTATTCTGTTGAAGGAATCTGTTGATAAATTTCTTTCTCAAGTGTTTCCCTCTGTATCTCAGGTGCGTTGAAACTGTTCAAATCTCGAAATGATATTTCTTTGCATTCAATGACATGATTGCGTCAGACCCTTCACATTTGAACTCCGATGCAGTGCTACTAGCATTTGCATTCTGTTAATGGATTTGGTTTATTTTTTTATTTCTTCTGCGACTTCATATCAAGGTTCACCAGTTTATTAGCTGCAATTGCTGCTTAGGTCTTGAAATGATTCCTATTTCTTTGCGTGTGCTTAAAATTTGCAGAAAAACTGAGGTCTGAAGATATTTATGTTTGTAATTTATTTTATTCTATTTTGAATTTTCACTTTGAAAGTTTCTCTGATAATCTGTTAATGCCATTGATATCGGGTACAAATTATTCTTAAACGAAGCGAATATCTTGTCATCGTGTCTTGTTTCCAGGTATTGTTTTATTTACATTGTTTGCCAGAGGCTATGGCCGAATTCTTGGTGCATTTATGTGTAGTCTTTTCCATCGATGCTTGGTTGTAGAATCGCAATTTTCTTTATTTTTTATACTTTATTGTTGAACATTGCATAGTATTTTGAATTTGTCTTTTGCTACCGATCCTATATATTATATAGTGTTTAATGAAATTTCTCTATTATGTTTAGTAGTTGAGGTGAGTAATTGATGTTAGACGTTGATATTCTTTAATATATTTATGTGCTTAAATTGTCATTTTCATGTTAAAGATGCTATTATATTCTTTATAGATTGTAGATGTGAAGTGACACTTGAATCCGATAGTTATCATTTTACTGTGAACTTTAGTGGGTATATATCTGCCATCTGTTTTGAAATATCTTGTGCAACTCTGCTTTGCTCCTAATTAGCAAAGTGACGTTTTTAGCATCAAATTATTTGCTAATTTACGTTGCTTACGTCTTAAAGTGGACCAACTGTAGCTGATTTTAGCAGATGAATTGACTAATTATTCCCTTATTTTTAATCTCTGATTCTTGTCAATGCAATTATGTGCTGATATCAGTGGTTGATTTGGGCAGAGGTTGGGAAGTTTAGCCTACCTTCTCATCATCGTTCACAAGGGGCTCATCCACATAGTACGTACGCAAAAAAGGCGTACATGTATTTTAACCCCCCTACCCCGTTTGCACACCGCACATAAGCAAAATTTCCTAAATCCAACTCTCCACCTCAGTGAGTACGTACTATATGGATGGAACCAAGTCCATTCTGTGACGTACTTTATCCAGGAAGTTCCTGGTCTTCCGCTGTGTCTGTTCTTTTACGAGCCCTGGCATTATCGTCTTTTCAATGCTGTTTCTCTGTCTTGCTCTACGTCCAAGGTATTGCAGTTTTTCTTTTTTCCACGTTGGTGAGTAGCAGCCTTTTCCTTCGCGATTTGTCGAGCACTTTTCCATCAGTTCTTCTTTCCATGTGTGTGTAATGCCTAAACTGCACTGGTCGTGGCTCAATGCTTAATGAGGGCACTATGTGGAACCACACTGTTTTATAAGGCAGATTATTTGGGGAGGTTCAACTACCAGTTTTTTTAAAGAATTAACGACCGAATTTGAGGTTTATGATGTATTTTGTGATGTCATTTTATGCCTAATGATCAGATAGGTTGATGCTTAGATATGCATTCAAAGCTTTATAGTCAATTATTTATTAGTTTAAGCTTTCTGATAGCTTTGTGATTATAAATGTATTATCATTATTATAATATTATTAAAATATGATTTTTTGTATCTTGATGTCTTCATGGAATATAGTGTTTTAATCTTAGTGATAGACTTTAGTGATATTGGTTTAATTTTTTAGATTTATAGGCAGTTATGGGCAAGTGGTACTTACATTTGGCAAGTGCTTAAAATTGGTCACTAAAGTGACTAAATGAAATCACAGTAAATTATTTTTAAACAATTTTTTGCAATGCATTATTACTTGGGGCAAAATATAATGTTATGGGCCCAGTGCACTCAGTGAATGGCCTTTGCTATGGTTACAGTGCTAAATAATCTGCACTTTTCTATTGGTGGCAAATGCCAAATGACTAAAGAAACTTTGAAAAAGACAATTGCTATTCTTTAAAGTGCATAACTAAATGTTTACAGTGTAACAGTTAGCCTGTTGTTTAAAGTGAACCTTTGAGAAAAGTGTGATAATAAACTTATTTAATGTGACAAACTGTTTTAATCATAAATGTGATTGCAATAATGTTAAGAAATTTGTGCTACCATAGGAGTAGGAGAAATAGTAATGGGTTTGTCAAATTTAAAGAGAACCAGCTTAGCTAGTTTCTTGTAGCTGCAGTCAACTTTACAAGTTCCAAACACCAAGAATTAGGCTACTGCTAAGAAACCCAACTGTTAATTAATGGAAGCAGAAAACAAAAAACTTCTTGCAAATAGATTCAGTTACCCTGTGTGACTGATAAATTAAATTTAGGTCCTATTCAAAACGCCAAGTGGCTCTTCACAGCTGAGTAAAGTGACGTAGGAGGCATTACTGCCTGTGTGAAAGCCACTAGGGGCACTAACGGGGCTTGAACCCGCTCCGTCAGCCTGACGCTCCAGCACGTAACCCACTCTGCCATCTTCTGCCCCCCCCAATATGACCCTTTGGATTAAATAACCCTGCATGAATGACCCCCATATTTGACTTTAGCTACATCATACTAAGGTTAAGAGCATAGGAATAAGGAGCTACTGCGGTTAGAGTTGTAACTTTTCCGGTAAAGTAGAATGCCAGAAATTATTCCGGAAATTTCCGGAAAATTGCATCCGGAAGCGCCGCGTGCATGTCAATAAAAACATTATATAGCGCTATAATACTGACATTTGTTAATTAACAAATTCCCAACAAATGAATAGTAATAATGATAATAAAAATAATAAATAGTAGTAATAGCGATAAATAGTAATGACTAATAATAATAATAATAATAAACAGTAATAATAATAATAATAACTTTTTCGAAAATTTCCGGAATAATTCTGCATGAAATTTCCGAAAATTTCCGAGCTCACAGCCATAAACTCAATGCGTTGCTGTTGTCTGCGGTCAGAATTTCGAGTGCCAACGAATAGCAGGGAACCAGACAAATTCCGAGAGTTTAGTTTTTGTGTTTACAAAATCGACGGAGACGTCGTTGGTTGGACAGAGAAGTCTCTCCGAGTCTTTGCGAGTCTCCGAGTCTCCAAATCAGTCTCTCCGTCGTTGTCTCCATCGGCACAGGGTCGTTTAGAAACAGCAATCGTAAGATACAATCGATTGACGTCTAGAAAACAATTTTCCTATTGCATTTGAAAGAAACTTACGCTGGCTACTACTTCGCATCCTAGTGCTACGGTTCAGTTCTAGCGCTATGAACGTATTGCGCAATATAAATTATTTGATGTACTTGCTGACAGATTTGCCACAAATAACTACTAAGTCACGAAACAGAATATAGTATACTGTAGGTATGGCTATACGAATATGCACTGCATTAAAATTATAGAAATAATAATGATAATGTTATATCGCCCCATAAGGGACTTGGGTACGGATAACGGGAAAGTACCGGAACGTGTCCTGAATTAGAACCTGAACTCTCAATGTTTAGAATTTTAGGTATAAAGCCAAGGTTTAATGCATTTATCTAGTTTTTTTCTAACTTGTATTAGGACTGACTCGTGTATGCTCTGTAGTTTGCTGTTGACTGCATCTGCAATGGGTGGGGCAGTCAGTTCGGGAGAAGACAACGCTGATCTTGTCGATAAGTTGGTCGAGAGGGAATACATCAAGGACCATATGGTCGAGAGAGTTTTTAGGGCTGTTGATCGTGGCGAGTACTTTCTCGAAGATCACCGGATGAATGCCTACAAGGATCAGGCATGGAAGCATGGAAACGTCCATCTGTCTGCCCCGTGTATCTATGTGGAGGTGATGGAATGGCTGAAATTGGGACCTGGAATGAGTTTTCTCAACCTTGGAAGTGGACTGGATACCTAAGCACTATGGCTGGGCTAATCATAGGTAAGTCACGATGTAAAAACTTGAATTTTTATCTCTTTTGTTTATGATTGTCTGTTGCTCTAATTGCTTCATAATTATTTCCCACCAAATTCAGCACAGCATATGACATGCACTGTAGTTTATCAAGAATTTGCAGACATTTGAGTTTATGAAATTGTCTAATTTAAAAAAAGAATTTCTTTAAGACAAATGTTGGCAGGCCCATGATACTTTGTTTTTACAATGGTCTTGATGGTCTGATAACTCTTAGAAATTAATAGGCTTTTACCATTATTATCTGGTTGCTTTTGAAGGACCATATGGAATGAACCATGGCATTGAATACCATCAGGACGTGATTGATCATGCGGAAGAAAGATTGGAGCATTTCATTAGGACCTGTGAAGCTTTTGATGATTTTGAGTTCTGTGAGCCGATGTTTGTTCGAGGAAACTGTCTCCTTCTCAGTCCCACGTGCCGCCTCTACGACCGCATCTACTGTGGCGCCGCCTGTCCAGCGGAGCATGAAAACTACATGAAGAACCTGATGAAAGTTGGAGGCATTCTTGTCATGCCCCTCAACGATCAAGTGAGTGCCTAATGGGGTTCTGTTTCGCTGTCAATCCTTGCAATAAATAGGAATATGGTTATTGTTTTCGACATATTTTATCTTGAAGAATTCGAGATGTCTGAGCTTTTAGACAATTTTATTTGCTGATCCCAGTTTAGTTGAGGAAATTTTCCAGAAAGTTCTCTCCAGCTTTTGCTTTTACTATAACGATGCTGTCACAATCTTCCATCAGAATTTAAATTTGAGCTATATCAACTTGAGTATCTTATAGTGTAATTATCATTAAAAATGGTATAATTGCAGAAATTTATTTATAACATTAACACTAGCTGTATAGTATGTATAATATGCAATCGCTTGCCAGCCATGTCACTTTTGATTCAGTGACTTACATTTGAGTGATGCAAGAACATTGTTCTTCAACAGCTGCTTCAGGTGACACGCATGTCCGAGACAGAGTGGGACACGAAGATGATTATTCCTGTTTCATTTGCTCAGTTGATTCTTCCTAGCTCAGTTGAGACAGAGGCAAAATTTAGGCTGGAAAACGGAGGAGCCACGGGCCACCTGTTCGCTCGAGAAGCCAAACGTCAGCCGACAGATTTAATTGAATTGCGTCTGTACTTTGTTTCTCTTGCTAAAATTTTTTTCTTTTTTAACTATTCAGGTGGATGTGTTGTGCAGTTGTCTATAATCTTTAAAATATTTTGGTCCATCTCTATACTTATATATATAAACTCATCTTCAATTGAGCACAATCTCCCAAAATGATATCCAAAATTTTGAATTTATGATTACCTAAAGATGAGGTTTTTATGCAAATGTTCACAGATAAACATAAAGTGACGAATTTTATGCAAAAGTACTTGTTTATTTTTGCAATGGATATTATATTTTTATTTTACACCGATCTTGTAGCCATCTTATCGTCTGCCCATGCTACTGATATCATCACCAATATTCAATCCATAAAGTTCTACTATTGTAATACTTTTCTGTTTTTTCTTTATTAGCAAATCCAAAGGTTATGTCTCTGATGGAAATTTCACGTCTTATAGTTCGCCGAATTCTTCTGGCAAATTTCCGAGCGGAACATCCGTGCGTGAGCAGGAAGCGTCCGAGAAAGTCGAGAAAAAAGCGGCAGCCGCCTGCCAAACAGCGCAGATTTAATTTCGTTCCCATGGATACCGGGCTCATGTTTGTGGGACAGTTTTCCGACGACAGCGACTGGGAGAATTCGCACGACGGCGAGGAGCCGCCACAGCCAACGGGAGAAGTCGAGCAGAGAAGAGAACGGCCAAATGCGCGCGAACTGTCTTGGGGCGACCATCTCAGAAATACGCTGTTTTCACGGCTGTTTGGGACGATGCCAAACCTGCTGCAATCGTCGCTGCGGCAGTTTGCAGCTGGAGGCAGTGAAGCAGAGAACCAGATGGACGAGGCAGAGAACCAGATGGACGGAGTGACTGATGCACAGTCTCAAGAATCTAAAGATACTTTGACTACGGACGAATCGCTGGAAGATGGCGAGCTTGGCGACGCAGGGAGAAGAACCAATGAACCGATGTTGACTGACCACAAAGAGATAAATTCGCACGAGTCGTCTGCCGACGATCCACCTGAAACTGCAGCAACCGATTCTGCTGACAGCAAATGTGCTGACACCGAGATACAGCAGGCCGATGACAGCTCGGAGCAAACTGTTTCCTTGTCTTCCCCCAGCGCCATCACACAAGCAACAGGTATTGAAGCGTCGGTGTTGGCCGCAAGTCAGTCCCTGGCAACAGATACTACTGCCGTGGCGACGGCGTCATGTTCCGTGGAGACGAATAACGGCTTGTCAGCAGAAGACCAGGTCGCGTCTTGCCCAGCAGGACCCAAAGCACTGAGCCTAGCAGAAGCTGATGCGGCTGGAACTGATCTCGTCGAAGCTGATCTCGTAGAGTTGGAAGACCTTCCCGGCGCATTCTGGACACGTGAATTCCAGCCGACTTCTTCAGGCCGGGCGGAAAGAGAGTCCGCATCAGAGCGGTCGACGCAAGGTCATGTTCGTCAAGAGGAAAGGGACGACGAAGAGGCCGAGGCCGAAACATCACGCGAAAGCTCGTCGCCGACATTGGCATACGAGCGCAGGAGAAT
Organism: Metaphire vulgaris; assembly: GCA_018105865.1. NCBI lineage: Eukaryota > Metazoa > Annelida > Clitellata > Crassiclitellata > Megascolecidae > Metaphire > Metaphire vulgaris. The sequence goes on along the minus strand of CM030837.1, from coordinate 1,463,118 downwards.
CTTCGACCAGCTTTTCGACGCTGGTTGTTCCAGTTTTGACAAAGACTTTTACAGAGCCCCGGTTCGCGATGAACCGGACGATGATGCGGCTTCTGAGCAGATGGATGAAACGGCAGAGGGTTCGACCGAACCAAGCGTCTCCTGCAGAACATATTTGCAAAGAAACGTGGAATCGTTACCGATTCCGGCTTCTCTGAAGAGTTTTGTGCTCTTTTATAGAAACTAGCGGACGTATAATATATATCAAACATCTTGAAAACTTAACAGACCAATTGACGATTTTTGAATTCCGTTGTTAACAAGCGACTCAAATATAGTATTATCTGAGAGCTGGCTGCTAATTAAGAATTGCCTCTTATAATTGCTTTAGATGTAAAAACTGATTTCCTGCTATTTGAACTATGAAAAATTCAATAAGAAATGTATTAAAGTTTGAAGGCACTAATAGCTTGTATTTTACACAATACTGGTTAGATTTCTTAAATGGCGTTAACGGAATTTGCAACTGTTATGCAGGCTGACGATTCCATATGAGCCGGATTAAAGATAATGATAAGTGGCATAACTAGGGTATTGCAGGTAAGGCAAATGCCCTGAGCATCACTTTAAGGGGGTGCCAAGCAACTTTATGATCTTGCTCCACTCCACATAGAAAGAGAAGAAACTGAAAACTGTCTTTGAGCACATCATAGACCAGGTTGCATCAGTGAAGCAAAAAAAACCCATTTGTAGTGTTAATTTTGTGTAAATAAATGTCACAATTTGTTAATTAACGATTTGTTGACCTGCTAATTTAGTTTTCTGATCCCCCTGCCATATACAATAGGTATGCCCCTGATTATGAAAGACTTGTTTAGGAATAACTCTGTAATGTTAATATTGTCTGACTGTTAAGGAACATGCTATTGAAATAGATCTTGCTTATGTGACTAATTTATGTTAGTAACTGACCGTTACAATAGTTAGAGAATGTATTGCTCCAATCCCGTTTTATTTGATATGTATGGTATGCATATGCCATCATTTGAGGCAAGGGCTATTAGAAACATTTGTAATTAAATGTATCTCTTAAATCAAATCTGCATTTTTCAATCTGCTTAGAATTTAAAATTAAAAAGTTAAAATTCACTGCTGGATATTTGTGTGTGGTTATTTCAGTGACAAAAAATATTTATTAAGTTGCTGATAGCATTATTAAATCTCTTTTCATCACCTAATCATAATATCATTTACACATACAGTGTACCTGTTTTTTTTTTGTGCCTTTGCATCTTTTGGGGACCAGTGAACTAGGAACTAGGAAATATAGGAATTACCAAACAACCTTGACATTTGGCACACATTAGTTGCCTGTCTTTTAATAAAACCTCCCCTGAAATTGTTTCAAGTCAATTAAAAAGAACAGTGCTGGAAATTCGCGTTGCAGCGAAACCTAGAGACGTACAATTTCCTACTGAGTTGTGCATACAAGTATTCCTGTTTTGCAAGACTAAAAGCGGTGGCAAATGACAGTTGCACACTTGAAGTGCGAGCTGATCTGAGTACCGGTACAGATGAATGGCAAGAGATTAAGGTTATTTGATAGATAAACTTTAAGAAACCTAGTACTTAATTAAGTCTTGTTAAGCATCGAGTTGTTTCTTATTATTTCAACAACGTGGACATGTTAAGCTAAATAAGCCACTTTAAAATACAGTATAGTAACTGTTACTTAATAGAACATAAATGTTGTTCATATCTTGCAGTGTTATGACTTCTTGTTACTTTGCAATAAACAATAAATAACAGTAAATACAACCACTCGTTCATCTTGCTTTTATCTTCTTCATGGCAAGTAATTGTCCCATTAAAAAGTTTCTGGTCAATTTTCTGCTCTGGTATTGTCAGAAGTCTATTAGAATTCCTGTGGGAAAGGTTCCAGTCAATTTCCTACAGGCATAATACTAAAATCTGACAAGAAATAGAACAGGTTTTTCCTTTGTCAACTTTTACTGAAAAATAGATCAACTGCATACAGTATTATACTAGGTCATTACAACTTTTAAAAGTTCGTACAATTGTCAATTCTATTATTATTATTAGCCTGGTGGCCAGTTCAGTTGTCTTCCTCCCAAAACGTGAATATGTAAATGATAGACTGATTGACATCCATCTGGTCCAACGTTTATCACTAAAAGGTTTAAAAACAAGTTGAGTAAAACAAACAAACAAATTCTACAAATACCATAGTTACAGTACAGTGTAATTGCACTACAGGCTTTATTAACACGTAACCATACTAGAGGGAGGGATCGTTAAAAAATCAAAATTAACTCAATAATTTTAATTATGGAAAAATCGACCACTGATAAAACATAAATGTTTATGAGTAAAATACTTTGCACATTTTAAAATAAATGAATTTATCTTACAAATTATAAACCTATTCAGTTAATTTTCTACTAGACAACATTAATCAAACATTTTATTAGGTAAACTTTTCCCATTCCATTAATTTCCATAGAGCTGTGCTGTGATGCAAAGCTATTTGAGATCCAAATGCAGTTCAGTCATTCAACATAGAATTCTAGTTACTATGAAAAATCACTACATAATAATGATTGTGATAAGATTTAAACTTGGCAGCCATGCAGTCATAAAACTGCTGGACTATAAAAAATTCCAGCAGTATCTTGGGCTCTACATCATTACATGGAGACCCCATGAATTTTCTGTGATTTCCACCTTTCAAGACAGCATCATCCAAATTTCAGCAATTTTGTTCAAGAATTAGGTGGTTACCTATTGATGCTGCCACTGGTGATTACAAAATAAGGACATCCTATGCTGCACAGTGATTTCATCTTACGCATGATATTACGGAGTTCAAATCATCCCGTACATACCCACTCGATATCCTCTTTTCAGGTTGGTTTTCTTGGCCACTGAATTTGCGGTCAGCAATAAATGACCCAAAAGCTACAAAAACAGCAGACGATTAAGAAAATTGTACAACCGCATGAACCTAAATTAAACGACAACACATGACCCTTCTAATAGACTCGGATCAATAAATGACTCGTGTTCCAAGTCTCTTCTCAAATACATCCTCCACACAAAGTTAAGTACAGCATTGCCCCCTCATTGTTCAGTTGGGTGAAGTATTAGAACTGATCTATATGTCATGGGACAGACATCAGTATGATAGTAAAGCACGAAGTATGCGAGACCTACATCAGAAATTGTACAATACACTGTAGAGATATACATTCAATGTAGAAAAGAAAAAATTCATACATAAAATAAGAGAATTTGAATCATCTGTGTGTGAGTGAGTGAGTGAGTGAGAGAGAAAAAAAATAAACAACCAGTTTAGAAGATATGTGATACACATCGGCATAGCCACAGGAGAGTACGGGGGCGGCGGCGGGTCCACCCTCTATTCCGACTGGGACTGGTCATGGGATTTGTGCAAATCCAGTGAGTAGTGGGGGATAGTGAGTAGGGTAGGTAGTATTATGAAATCGAGGAGAATGAACGAAAGATGAAAGTGCCTGACAGGACGACATTTTTATGCTCGTCATCGCTATCACTTTTTACCTGAAAATGTCGATCTGTCCTCCCCAATTTCAGAATCCTGGCTACGCCACCGGTGCTACATCCAATTCTAATCACAGGTGCTAATGGAGATTGGATTGAGATTAAGCCAAATTTGTGTTCCAACTGAGAAATAAATCTACCTCGGCATCTGAGGCTTCAGCTGCTGGAAGACCGATATCCGTTTCTTCGGAATCACAAGAATATGAACAGGTGCCTGAGGACTGGCATCGTGAAATGCTAAACACTAAACCGACAAAAAAGATGATAACAATATTTAAATAATGATCCACAGAAATCATCAACTCCGCAAAGCTATCTGAAAATTACGGTCACAATTCAAAAGGTATTCGAAACCAAATTATAATCCATTCATAAATGTCTTATTTACTTCTATTTCAAATGGACAACTGTTATGCACATCTAAAAAGTCATCTGTTTAGGGAGTCATACCCTCTGTAAAGCGCCCTTGTTTTTGGTTAGGCTATGCTTACGGCGCTATATAAATAGTCCAGTATACAATACAATACAATACACAACCTGCATTTGGCAAGAATAAATGAATCCATATATCAAATATACCTGCACAAAAGTCTGGATAAGACTGAAAAATCTACGGCTTCTACTTCTCTAGCATTACTAACCTGGACAGCCTTAAAACATTAACTTGGGTGGTGTCTGAGGGTGAGATCAATGCGGGAAAAGAATCGGACCAGTGGGGAAAGCATTCTTAAATAATGCTTCATTATGCTAAATAAGTAAGCAAAATCAGTTAATGACAGCATGAGCATGAAACTTCCTCCCTTTGCTATGCATAGAGTGGACAATTGGGGGGGGGGGTGGCCAGGAAATCCCCCCTTCCTCTACTGCAAATACCACAATGGGTAAACGAAATAATCGGCTATGGCTATTGCACCACTGTTAATCAAGTCAGATTCGAACTAGCAATGATAGATATGACCTATTGCTATACAACAATTGATTGTGCACCTAACTTGTGACCTAAGAATAGGCAGGTATCATGATACGACTTTCCAGGTGTAATACAACTGCAAGAAAATTCCTATCACTACCTAGAACTGCAAGCAAACACCCCTGGGTCTGGGTCAAATGCAAAATTCAACATTAGTATGCTTTGATTTAGCTGGACAGCTGCGATTTGAAAATACAGTACATGACTATAACGAAGACAGACATGGATTCGAGAAATACGAACCTTTTCATCTTCATGGATAATATTTGCTGGCAAAGTTTTGTCGATAATCTTGTCAAATATTGTTGATTGGCTTTGAGTTGCTGTCTGTGCCTTTTTCACTTCGTCTGAATAAAACCTTTGACTTCTGCCTGGTGCATGATTCACAAAACTCTTTGACCTACAGCTCTAGAAAAAGCCATATAAAGTGCTTCGTTCAAAAATATTTTTCTAATAAAAACCCTTAAGTATGATGCGTATTGGTGCTGTGGCCTCGGTGTTCTTAAAGATTAGCTGTAAAAGAGCGCTTTATAAATGATGATTTGATGTAAATAGACGGTAACGAAAATATTAGGCCTATCATAATCATACGAAAGACAATGAAACAACAACAATAAATATTTACTGCAGAAGATCCGTAAGAAGTAATTTGTTTCACATTTGTTAGAAAATTAAAAGAAGACGAAAATAACCGACGCCCGAGCATTTTACGAAGTAGCTGTGCCAGTAAGGTTTAAAGGTCAACGCTGATAGTATATTTTTTATGCCCGCGTGTTCAAAACATCAGATATTTGACACACAATCTTTGTTTCAGCAATTTTACAAAAGCTAAGCAAAGAACCGTATTTCCAGGATTGTCATAAATAAATTTTGCATTTCTGTAGCTGATGGGTTTTTCTCATCAATCGTAAAATGTGTTTCTACCAGTTTTTAAGCACTCATCTGCTATTTATTGAAAGCCACGAGTGGTAGCACTGGTCGTGTTTACCATAGATTTATTATAATACACTATATAAGTATATATACAAATAAAAAAATAATATATATATATATATATATATATATATATATATATATGAAAGTCTATGGTGTTTACGTGTAGTTGCACAACGAATATCATTTGGAGTAAAACACTTTGGATTTCGTTGTCGTTGCGAAGACTCTTAGCATCATTTCTCTTTCATAATTCAGTTCATTTAATGTCTGGAGATTCATCCGAAGGGATTACAATCGACGGAAGTGTCTTAGAAGGGGTAAAGGCTGGAAATCTTCAAATATCACCCGTATATTTACTGCTGAGTAAGTAAGTAATTTCTCGTGAATTTCTAGACTTTTAGGTCTAGGACGTAATGCCACGATAGCTGTGATTTATTAAATATGCTTTAATGTTTTGCAATTATCAGTGTAGTCGAAAGCGTTTAATTCGGTCGAATTATCTTGTTATTCTGATAGAATATATTTTTGTGTTAAATCTTATTTAATAACAGGGAGGCCAGATTCTTCGTAATGCATCCGCTCTTTCTTGCATCCTCGGGCGTTCAGTCGTCATCGAGAACATCCGAGCGGGAAGAAGTAGCCCCGGACTCAGGTTGTATTCAGCATCGGCCTTCGGTTGAACCAGTGGCGGCTCCACCGGGAGGGTCAGGGGGCCCGTGCCCCCTATTGAGTGCCTGGCCCCCCCAGTGGCCCCCCCATTTGGGACCCTATACTTAGTGCTACATACATTAAACAACAAATGGTTGGCCCTCCCATGATTAGAAGTTGCCACCCCAACGCCCCCCCCCCCTACTTGCCAAATCCTAGAGCCGCCACTGGGTTGAACACACCACGTATTTTAAAGCGGATAGGTTATTCGAATATTTCTGTGTTAATATTTTAGTGCAGAATTCTGATTTTAAATGATTTTTTGGACCTGTGTTTCTTGAAAATTTGAAATCCATGTAAAGGCGAAATGTAATTCGTTTGTACTTCTAGACCTCAGCATTTGTCTGGCCTTGAAATATGTCGCGATCTGAGTGATGGGAAACTGAATGGCGCTGAGGTTGGGTCAACAAAGGTCAAATTGGTTCCGGGAAAACTGAAGTCTGGATCATTTTTAGCTGATACAAAAACAGCCGGGTAAATCATCTGCGGAAAGTGTTCTATATTATTAAGGCTCAGTGAATATGAGCCACGTATTGACTTAATTAAATAATTAATTGTAGGTTTTCAATTAATGAACTTATTTTATAAATTGATCTTGTTTATTATCTTTCTTCTGGTGAAAATGCAATCCTGTAGGTCCTTTAAATTTCTGCTTTTGATCATGAATTGAACGTTGGCAGTGGGAGAATCTCTTCCGTGATGTTTTTCTGTTCACAGGAGCGTTTGTCTTCTGACACAATCTGCTCTGCCGCTCATGTTGTTCGCTGACAATCCGACCGAAGTTCGACTCCGAGGCGGAACCAACGCAGCGATGGCGCCTCCGATCGACTACTTCATCTGGGTAATTGAATTTGGGTCAGTTCGGGTCGTAGAATTTGGGTCATTGCACAGAATTGCCTAAACAGAGTGTATTTGATTATTGCAATACTGGCTATCAGTGGCGTAGCCAGGATTTCTGGAAGGGGGGCTTTGGTTTCAATCATGACCAAACTTTGAAAAAATAATCTTGGACAATCAAAAAACCTCCTTTAATTTTATTAATTTTTTTAGAAGCTGACAAGCAAAAAAAGGTCATCACCTTCCTGACCTCTTTACAACCTTTCCATGTTCTGTTGCGCTTAGAAATTTTTTCGGTTGGCAGCCAGCCAGGGGGGTTTTGACCCCAAAATCCCTTCTGAAAATGAAAAATGTATGGGAAAGTATGTAAAAAAAATTCACAGGCACCCAAGGGGGGGTTTTAACCCCCAAATCCCCCTTTGGCTATGCCACTGATGGCTATTGTTAAAATATCATCACATGTTCAATAGTTTTTTTCTTGTTTCTTTGTAATATAAGAACTGTTTGAATTATTATAATTTGACAGTGTTTTAGTCATATTGCTACAGCTGCTATGATGGTTATGGTGATGATGATGATGACGACGACAATGACGACGGCGATGATTATTATTATTATTATTATTGTCAGACAATTTGCTATAGCGCCGTAGGTGAGCGAATGGCACAAAACAAGGGTGACCAACTAATTACTCGTAACTGAGCTTAAATAAATGGTTTTCAAGTTGGTAATAAACGCGGCAGCGTTTAATTGGTCACACTGTCCGAAGAGAGTTCCACAGGATCGCGTTTCCCGTGTAAAGATCTCTCGCCAAATAGAGGAGTCGAGGATGGTGGAGGCACGAGTAGCTGATTCCGCTTGCTGGACCTTAGCCGAGCCCGCGTTGAGGCCTCCGTGAGATCTAGTCACCATGGTGGCCAGGTAGCGGGGCAGCTCGAGTCATATAGAGCTCGAGCTGGGTGAGCCAGCAGCGCTAAACACTATCCTCTCTTTGATTCGAAGCCAGTGGAGATGGTCTTTCAGCAATGGCGTCACATGCTCATTCCAGCGACGACCTAGGATCCAGCGTGCTGATAGGTTGATTACAGACTGTAGACGGTTGAGCTGGCGGTCTGGGATTCCAACAAACGCTGTTACAGACTCGATCCTGGTTAGAATCAGCCTAGAAGACGTGAACAGCGGCGCTGGCTGTTATGAACAATGTCTACATTCTTCAAGCTGATAGTGACAGCTGCGGATCAGATGTTTCTTTCTCGGTGACAGCGTCGTCGCCCAGTAAAACCCCAGTCTTTGCTGGATGGACCAATAACGTGATCACCAAAATGAGCGGGACACGAAAATGAAAAATGTATGCCGCCTGGTATGAGATCCATAATAGTTCCGTTTTCTCCGGGTTGAGTGCCAGATCGATTTTCCTATGCCACACACACTGATCGCTATTGTTAAAATATCATCACTTGTTCAATAGGCCTTTTTCTTGTTTCGTTGTAATATCTGCCCATCGTTTGCATTACTATAATTTCAAGGCCAGTGTTTTAATAAGGCAGATATCTGCTGTGTAAAGAATGAAAATGAGTGGCCCAGAACAGACCCTGAGGACACCATGGTAGACAATGACTGGGCCGACTTACTTACGATGATGATGGATGATCTGACAGAGATTTGAATGTTAGCTGTATTTGTTTTGCTGTGTGTTTGTGTGTGCATTCGTGTGTGTGTGTGTGAGTGTGTGTACTGCTTCTGGTTACAGATTTTAATTCACGGTTGTTTTCTTTGTGTCAATTACTTTATATAAATGTTAACTGAGATATTTATTCAGATTTTGATATTTGCGTTTTTAGGTTTTGAAACCTGTCTTGGAACGATTTGGAATTACTTTCGAATGTAAACTTAATCGTAGGTAGGCATGGAAGCTTCCTCTTTGTAACTCATTAAATTTATTGTGCTTTGTTCAGTTAGTTATAAAAATCAGCTTGCAGACCCTTGGTGTGATTTTTGCTCTAATACTTAATTCATCTACATTTTTCTTACATAGTTTTTAACTTGTATGCTGTTTTAGATTTTGCATCAGCTGTCCAGAATCTGAAAATTTTGAGAATTTGAATGTTTTGAGGAAAAATACATGTCTTTTCAGGGGCTTTTATCCTCGTGGTGGAGGTGAAGTTGTGGTTGAAGCCAATCCAATTGCTTTCATAAAACCTGTTGAGTTGACAGAATTTGGTCAGATCAGACGAATATTTGGTCTTTCATTTGTCGCTGGAACACTTCCGATAAAGGTGCGATTTGATTTCAGAAAATTCCGCGCTTTTGTCAACGAGTACATCAGATACGACGCTATTAGATTATTGGTTTTACACATTCTAATTTTCATACCCGTGTACTTTCTGGTTGTGTTAATATTATATTCTGGATAGAAGTAGACAATTGGTGTTTGGACAGTTACAATGTTACTTGGCTTTCCGCTTTAAGAAATTTGTATTTCATGCATGCAAATAATTTGTATTGATATTTGATTCACTAGATGGCGCACGTAATGGCTGATAGTGCACGTTCGGTTATCAGAAGATTTGACCGAAATCTTCAGATGAATATTGAAGTTAAGAAAGAAACGGACAGAACGGCATTTGGAAATGGATCTGGAATCATGTATGAATATCTTCTATATTTGTTTATGTCATTAAAATTTTCTCTATAGAATTCTCATTTGTTTTAAGAATTGTTATATACTTTTCTTCTGATTTTCTTTTGACAGTTGTAATAGCAATGATAAAAGGTCTAGACTTTAGAGTGGTTAAGTACAGAATACCCTGTGTGAGAACCACTATGTTCCACCCAGCCATTCATTCACATTATGGTCTTGCTGGGTAATCTCATTCTTTGAGACAGTTGATCGTAACAATATTTCATCTGATTTTGATTACCGTTAAGCTGGAAGACCATTGATTATTGAAAATCATCTTTCATTGTTTTTCTATTTTGAAGAAAGCAAATATTTGTATTTCTAGTCTAGTGGCTGAAACGTCCACTGGATGTGTTTTGGCTGGTACTGGTCTTGGAAGCCGAGGTATTACTTTTACATTTGGTATTACATTTTGTTGATATTGTATGTTCTCTCTTTTTTCAGCATAGACTTGTCTTTAATGGTGCACCGAAGGCTGTGTTATTTGCTTAGTTAGAAGTTACAGTACATTTCCGTTAAAATTACTCATTATGTTGTTCTTGTTGGCCATTCAAATGTCAAAATGAGTTGAGATGTTTTTTATTCAATTGTTTTGGTACTGTTTGAAGTGGCGGCTCCACCGGAGGGGCCAGGGAGGCCCATGCCCCTCCTATTGAGTGTCTGGCTCTCCCAGTGGCCCCCAGTTGGGACCCTATACTTAATGCTACATACATTAAACAACAAATGGTTGGCCCCTCATGATTAGAAGTTGCCACCCCAATGGCCCCCCCCACTTGCCAAGTCCTAGAGCCGCCACTGACTGTTTGTGCTTGAATTGATAGATTTCTTAAGCCAATTCATATGACTTAATATTCTGCTTGGTTTGAAATGTGTGTGTTTAGATGTGAGGGCCGAGGATGTCGGTTTTCAAGCGGGCGAGGAACTTGTGAGGAATTTAGAGCAGGGTGGATGTGTTGACGATTTTATGCAGGATCAGGTGAATATAGTTAGGGTCCATCCATAAAGTACGTATGCACTGAGGGGGAGGGGGGATCGGATTTTGGAGACTTTCCTATGTACACTATGTGCAATGGGGGAGTGGGTGGTGGTGAAAATATGACTTTTTGTGTACGTACTATATCGATGAACCCTTACACCATCTATCAGTCAGAATTCCATTTGTTATACTTTTATTCACATTTCCTGTGTTATATTCTCATAACTTGTCTTTCTTGCTAATTATCTTCAGAGTTTCTATTCTCTCCGCACAAAGCATGGAACAATCTCTTTATACTGGTCCAGCTATTTTTCTTATGGTGAATATTTGTGTTCAAAGTGCATTTAAGCAATTCATTTCTGTTTGAGCAGATCATTTATGGTTGTTCTGATTCTGTATCTCAGCTTATCATAATGATGGCTTTGGCAAAAGGTCACTCGAAGATTCGAACCGGTTTGATCACTCTTCACACCCAGACCGCCATCCACATCGCAGAACGCATGACAGCGGTCAATTCAGTTTTCAAATATCGCATTGATGAGTTTTCTTCAGATGATTTAGTCTCGTGTTCAAACTCTTCAATCTAATCTAATCTTGAACTTCTATAGCACCACTTCATAATGCACAGAAGCTGATGGCACACCAAATCACTGTCATGCAAGATCCAGGGTCGAATTCAGGGCATCGGGCTGGATAACCAGATGAAGAGAATAGGAGGAGGAGGAGGGAGAGTTATTGAGAAAAAGAAGAAGGAGAACAAGAAGTAAGTTTAAATAAATGTGTTTATTAGCATTTAGCTACAGCTTATACAAGTAAGTTTGTTCCAAAATTATATGTAATATAAATTGACATCAAATGTTTTTATGGCCCCCAATCTTTCTTTTGAATCTGAAATTGGTCTAATTCATAATTGCAATTTTGGGATTTTTAGTTCTGGAAAGTTGTTTTAGTCCGCTATTGGTTAACTTGAGTTTAACATGAAATTGTATCTAAAATTGATTTGTGTTTTGGTTTTTCTTTTGCAGGCAAAGTTTACTATTGAAACAATATCAGAAAAGCAGTCGATAATAGAATGTGAAGGAATTGGTTTTGAAAACAAGATCTTGTCTTCGTAGAGTCAAATTCTTTTTTGTTCTCTCTGTGATCTCACTCACATCATAGGAGAAACTCTACTTGACCGTCAAGATTTTCTAGCAAAATAGACTTTAATCGAGAAGACATTGTAGAATGTAAATATGCTAATCACTTATAGGCTGTTTGTTGGAGCTTTGATGCAGTTTTAAATTGAAGAATTCATTTGAAAATCTTCATTTTTTAAAGAATGTTTAGGATTTCAAGTGTTTAATTCATTGATCAAGTACAACCATTCTTTCAAGTCTAAAATTTTGGGGTGAAACCGTGAAAGTAGTCCTGTCCCTTTTGGTTTCTCGTAAAACCAAACATAATAAGGCTTGGCGTTTTCACAAAATCTACTGGATGAAAGAAATGTCCAAGTACAGTGTACAGTACTACAGAATTTAAGGGCGATATCCACAACCTACTCGACTCGATCTTCCTCTCATGTCACTCTCCATCCTCGGAATCAATCGTCTCTCAAAACTTGCAACCGTGCTTTTTCATATGCTGCACCATAACTTTGGAACTCAATTCCAGCATCCATCCACTGTTTACGCCATGGTCAAATAAATTCTGAGCCACAATTTCCTTCACTTTTTGCAAAATCTCAAGTGTATCTTTCTAAACTCGAGGCGTTTCTCTTCAAAAAAGTCATTAGTCCCTACTATGGCCCTTTGGATTAAACGACCCTGCGTAAATGACTCCACCTTTGGCTATAGCTACTTCATACTAAGGTTAAGCACATAGGAACAAGGAGCTACTGCGGTGCTGCTTTTGAAAGTGCTATAGAAATTAAGATATTACTTTACCTACCTACTTACTACTAGACCTACTAGGCCTACCGCTGCAACTGCCACTATGCTAAGCTAGTGCAAACACATCGAGGCAAGTGAGAGCTATCCGTTTATTTAAGCAATATCTCGATTAATACAAAAATAGCCAGAAATTCCAGAATATAATCCTCTTCATTGACATGCTTCGTATTATAAGAAATATCAGTAAAGGGCTGTCCATTAATTATGTCAACAATTTTTGGGCAATTTTTGACCCCTCCCCCTTGTCAACAACCGTCAACTTTCAGTTACCCCCCCATAACATAATTACGTCAAAAACTTTTGAACACCCAGATCAATGACAGGTCCCAATAACAAGGTTAATAGTTTTTGCGATGATGACCATTTTTTCTCTTTTTGCTCGTCGAGTGTCAAAATGTGATGGTTATGACCTTTTTGGCCATGCTTTTTTCCATTATAATAAGTAGTATTCCATGAAATTTCCTATTTTTTGATTATTTGTAAAAAGTGAAATTGTTGACGTCAACTTCTCTTGACCCCCCTCCCTTCCCTCTGTCAACAACTGTCAAACTTTTTCAAACCCCTCCCCCTAAGTTGTTGACGTAATTAATGGACAACCCCAAAAGCATACTATAGGAAATATCAGTATACTTTATTTTAAGTTTAAAAAGGAAAAGACAACATCAAGTCACTTTATCGTAATAGGAAGCTTAGCTCTATAATATTTATTATTGTCATAAATGTAAGATTTCTCGTAGGCTAAACAAATTCTTAACTTCATCACTATATCTAGTTCAAAGCATTAGAATACAAGTTGTAATCACAATAGACGAAACATACTCTTCATAAATCTTCTGGAATAAACAATAGATTAAGATACGAATACTACAAGCTACAAGCTGATGAGAATAAAAGAATAGAAACATTTGTTCTAAAATATGTCTAAATTTATTGGCACAGTGAGTTTTAAAGTTCTGATTAAAATGTAATTCTTCGCTGTCGACTACATGTTTAGCGTACTGCCTTAGGCTTTTCGTCTGCCTCAGTTATGATCAGACCACTTCCAGTATAAATTCTTCCTCTCTGTTTTGAATGCAGTAGAGATTGACATCTCTTGATCCTTCAGTGTAACGACAAATGTAGCTGTCGTCGAAATTCTTGTTTCTGAAGGTAACGACATCTCTGTCGTGCAGTGGAGCCGATTTACTCAAGTACCAGTACTGTTTACTGTTAAAATGATTTCCCTCGTTGGCGTCCTCGTCGAAGTACAGTCCTCCTTGGTCCGAGCTGTATAAGTAATGATACCCATAGGACGTAGTGTTGAGAGTTTGTATTCTGATTCCACGACCTTCTATGTCATAAAGAATGTAATGAAAGAGGTTGCTTATACCGAGCGTGGCTGCCGGCCAACCTTTCCTTGTCACCACAATCATGTATTGCTTTTTATCTTTATGCTTAATTCTAATCGGAGTGCGTCCAAAGTGTATCCGCCTTCTTAGCTCCACCGTTGCTTTTGCGCTTATGGTCTTCGGCATTGCTGTACTGTTCGTGACAGTCAACGTGTGGTCGTATTCGTAGTCGACGCCTGCTACATCGACAACAAGTTGCCACCTCACAAGTCTCGTCCATCCTGGGACCGTGAACATGACCGTCTGTTCTGTGGACCTGTGCACTTCGGATCCGCGTACCGTTTTAGACTTAGTTTCATGCTTATACTCGTAGGAAATTCCTATCGAGAGAACCCTCATTATATCTCCCACTTCTAACTTGACACCCAGCGATAGGTCGTTTTTGGCGTTGATACCCGCAGTATGACTGACCGTGACGGTGTTCTCGTCGGTCATAAGGGTCTTCAGTCCAGTCGAGCATTTCCTCGTGTACGTGACGGGAACAGGGGAGTTGTTCTCTTCCTCGAAGAGCTTTTTCCAATAGCCGTCCAAAATCAACTCTTTCACTTCAGATGCACTGACTGCAAGACAGACATTAATGTGAGAAAACTGGCATGGGCGTCTGCAGAAATTTTTCCAGAGGGGTGCAAAACAAGATTTTGTGACGAAAGAAACAAGTAATTTTACTTTTTCCAAAACTCCACAATTTTACCAGGGGGTGCAATTGTACTCCCTTGCACCCTCCTCCGGACGACCATGAAAACTGGCCTTACTATTCAAACTATCCAGTATTGATTTTCTTTATTAACAGACAGTTCCCTTTCCAGTTCCCTCTTATAATCTAAACCCAACTTTCAAGGTTTAATTTCAATATTTTTATAGCTTTGGTCTAGCTTAAATTGACTATCGATCTGATATCCTTGCCGTGATCTGGAGTTAAAAAGAGAAAAAGCAGAACAGCGAATGTTCTCGGATGGAGCGGCATATCGTCAACGTTCAGCTAAGAGTTTTCAGCGAAACTTTCGTTGTCGAGTTCAGTGTCTAATCCAGACTCTAGGCCTTTGGGGGAGAAATTGACTTGGCTGTGGGGAAGAGATAGTTCAATACAAAACTTTGTGTCAGGCAGGGGCGTAGCCAGGAATTTGATTTTGGGGTATAATGTGATTTGGGGTATAAATCTTTAAAAACACATGAACATTTTTAAGGTAGTCTGATTTTTTGGGTGGGGTATACAGACCGATATACCCCCAGTCGCTACGCCCCTGGTGTGAGTGATGGGATTTTTGGAGGCGATATTTTTGTTTTTTGGATGTACATTATATAACACTGTTTAAACCTGTATAAAACACTTGCCGAGTTGTGAACAGGGTCTAAATAATAATGGCAACTTATCGAGGCACTTAATGGCTCGCTTATTACTTTAGTTGCCTTTCGTTTTAACCTAAACCAAGCAACCGACTCACACCTTTCTTGGTAAGCGCGTATTTCCAGGTGGCTGTTCTGAGAATATGCAATTCACACCCAGCATTGGTCTGCTCCGCTGAGTCTCTTGAGAAATTTCGATCCAAACTGAAAACGAACCTGTTTTCTGTTGCCTATCGGCCATAACCGGAAAATCGGATCGACTTATTGGATTTGACCAAAGGAGGATTGCGATTCAAATCAAGGAGAGACCATCGACTGATGGACATCACAAAATGGTGTCATAGAAGGTCAATGATGATGATGATGAATTTTGAGCGCACTTTGAGATATATGCTTTAATAGAAACTATCATTATTATTAAAGACCATCATGTGGGCTAATAATAGTTTTAGAATTATTTCTTATTCCTGAGCGTGGATGTGCAAACAAGCAACATGCCCCTGTATGATAAAATATAGTATGTCTAGCATATCCGCGCATTCTCTTTACGTGCCACTCTACATGTAGTTAGCCCCGTCATAAAGATTAGGTCAGGCTTGGCATTTGTCACTTAATGTTTTTGTGTTTGTTTTCCATTATTCGCTTGTTTAGGCTATTGCTTGTTAACACTCGATGATTATGGTTGTGAGTGATAGCGCTTCAACCGAGCACTACATAATAATGCATTCAATATACGTCGGCATTATAAATTAGTTCTAATGACATCTTGGTAACAGAAGCAGCGACAGGTGAGATAGGGACAGATTTGAAGACAACATCCCGAATTATTCGGATGTTCTTAATCTATGAATGCGTATCTGATGAGAGTGATCATTAGCCGTAAATTACATAAATTAATAAGCATTGCTTCATTGTTGAAGAAAACTGGGTTTGCGTGATGGAGATTTTGCCAAATTCAGCAAAACTTGAAAAATCAAAAAATCCTAAGTTAGCAAATTGAATTAGTCTACAAAAGCTGAGATCCAGTTTTCGCGTAGATTAAGAACAAGTTTATTTCAGCGCATTAATCGATATTATTTTAGGAATGATAAACTATAGGCCTAATATAATTAATCGATAACACTATCTTCTCACCACCAGACGCCAAAAACAGCAACAATAGAGAAAAGCAGAAAGCGATTCGATTTGACGACATTCTGTCTGGAATCAACGCAGATACAACTTCTACTTCTACTGCTTAGTAGAATCTGATCTCTGACGCAGTTAAGTAGCTTATATATAGGGTTTCAGAGCTGTAACTGCTACCCGGCGCGTCACAGATGGTGGATATTGAAACGGCCTTCAAACATGAAGAGTAGCTGCGAAACAAGCAGGCGAAAACAGTGGCGTAGCGTGCACTTTTGCCGCCTCTGGCTCATGGCTAATCCGCCGCCCCCAAATTCACTCACATTGGAGGCGGAAAATCCTCTGACAAGCAAAACAAGTTCGTCGCTCCTAGAACTTAAAATTTTCGCCCCTCTTCTAAAGTTTGCCGCCTTCGCTGAAAATCACCGGACAAGCAGAAAAAGTCGTCGTTTCCAAAATTTACCGCCCCCGTCATTTGTGCTGTCATGGCTAAAGCCACAATAGCCATTGGGACGCTACACCTCTGGGCGAAAGCCTAACTAATAACTTAGCAGTCACGTACCAACTGCGGCAGTCTCTAACCTGGCGTGACTGGTTGGTGGATGAAACCAATAGGTTAAATATCACAAGAACCCAATGACAGAGCTGAGACATGGCGGATGATGGCGCATCTAGGACGCCATCAAATAAGGCTATCTCCGGTTGCGCAACGGGTCACCGGTGGAACGGATGCAGTTAAGGAAGTGAACCCTGAAAGAAAACTGGAAGAAGGTAATGGCAATCCACTGCTGTATTTTGCCAAGTAAACCATGGACAAAGAAGAAGAGATTAATCATAATTCGAGAGGGATTTAATTGAAACATACAAAATACTAACAAAGTGGAAATGCCTAGAGAAAGGTTCTTTACACCGAAGCAGCATGATGGAGCCAGAGGACACAACATAAAAACTGTTTAAGAAACGGGTTTGGAGATGCAAACAGCACGTTTTTAGTGCAAGAGTGGTGGAAATAAACCTCAGTAGGCCTACTATATGATACTAGATTGGAAGGGTACAACAGTGGTTCTCACACAGGGCAAACCCTGCTTAACCACTTATTATTATTATTATTATTATTATTATTATTATTATTATTATTATTATTATTATTATTATTTATTATTATAGACTGCGGCTGCTGCGTGTGAACGTTGAGTCCCTATATCCACTTGATTTTTAGCGTGCAGTGCAGGTCAATTAGGTCAGCAATTAGTCAGCACAGAGTATCTAACCTAGGCAGTTTCACAGACTTTACAGCTAGCAGCAAAACTTTAAGCAACTCTATACGTTTATGCGAAAATTTCAGCGTTTATAATTACTGTTATTGGACATCCCGTTCCTGACAACCCCAACACCCCCATTGATCGTCGACTCTGATCGTTGCTCATTATGGGTGAAAAATTGCAGCCAAGTTTAAACGCCCGATATTTGGGCAGAAAATGAAGTCAAGAGACATTTCCCAGATACCACGCAGCAGCAATTGGAGAAGTACACTCAAATAATTGCCCTCACCCTGTTCAGTGTCAATGTAATCAGTCCCATCGAAGCATGTGCTTCGAAGAAAATTAACCACTGATTAAATTAACTGTAAACAGGGAGAGGGCAATTAGGTGGGTGTGATATGATCAGCAAATTAAGATTTCAATTTTCAGGGCATAAATACCCGTACATCCTTCTGTCTGTTGAGTACGTTCAATAATTATACAACAAAAACAACAGGATGCGACCAACCACGTAGCCATTAATTTCGCTTAGCGGCATTATGCAGGTAAGTGCGGTTATTGAATGCGGAGAGTTACTATACAGTGGTTTTCACACAGGCTTACTTAGCCTCCTAAACCACTTAAAATCACATTATTATTATTATTATTATTATTATTATTATTATTATTATTATTATTATTATTATTATTATTATTATTATTATTATAAGTGAGAGTCATGGATCTGTGTAGGAAGCAGGGTGGACTCTAGGCACATTTTGTACTCTAGAGTCCATAATACCTGTAGGCACGGTGGACTTTAGAGTACAGCATTCAATAGCACGTTAGTAGGAGGCAGCATGGACTCTAGAGTCTGGACGAATTTCATACTCTAGAGTCCGAGATACCTGTAAGCACGGTGGACTTTTGATAACGAGCAGCTTAAATTGACACTGCACTCTAGAATCTACATAGCGAACACGTTTTATAGACTCTATAATAACATTAGGCCTATTACTACTACTACTACTACTACTACTACTACTACTACTACTACTACTACTACTACTACTACTACTACTGCTGCTACTACTACTGCTGCTGCTACTACTGCTACTACTGCTACTGCTGCTGCTGCTACTGCACTGCTGCTGCTGCTGCTGCTGCTGCTGCTGCTGGGCCACCACCGCCACCACTGCTGCTGGGCCTGCTACTGCTGCTGCTGCCACTACTGCTGCTGCTGCTACCACTGTTGCCCCCACCACTGCTACTGCTGCCACCACCACCACCACTGCCACCACCGCTGCTGCTGCTACTACTACTACTACTACTACTACTACTACTACTACTACTACTACTACTACTACTACTACTACTACTACTACTACTACTACTACTACTACTGTTTATTTGAATTAAACTGTGAAATTTTTGACAAATGTTATCTTTTTCGAACAATGAGAACGGAAAAGGAGTAGAAAAGAAAGGAAATAACTAAACTGATGCTTACAAAAGTTTTTGATAGTTCGCATGCTAAATAAATATTATTGCCTTCCAAGGTCATTACAAATTCGCCAGTGAAGTTTCAGACGCTTTTGGCAGTTTCTCTGACTGCGAGGTATCAATTAAATATTAATTAATTAATTATTAGTTATTTTAAAAATAAGCAATTAACTAGCAATAAATTAGATAAGTAATACTCGTTTTTAGACGCCCAGCTTCTTAGTAATTGACTACAGTAGCCTACACAACTTCCGAAAATAGCTCTACTTATAAGTATACTACTAGGCCTACTACCGCTGCAACTGTTACTATACTATTAGATAAATATAATTAGAGACTGATTAATCATCGAGACAAGTGAGAGCTATCCGTTTATTTAAGCAATATCTCGGCTAATACAAAAATATCCAGCATATCATTGACACGATGCGTACTGTAGGAAATATTAGTAATTTAGTTTAAGAAGGAAAAGGCAACATTAAAACAATTATTATCGTAAAATGAAATCGAACTTTAAATTACCATAAATGCAAGACTACTGTAACAGTAGTACTGTTCCTGTAAACAAATTCTAAACTTAGTTGAAAGCATCAGAATACAGATTGCAAACGAATATAGACGAAACATTCTCCTCAGGAAGCTTCTGGAATAAACATTAGATTAACATCCGAATACTTAATGGAAGTTACAGGCTGATGAGAATAAAAGAATAAAAACATTTATTCTGAAACAATACAATATCTAAATAGACATAGTGAATGTTAAAGCTCTGAGTGAAAATGCGATTCTTCGCTGTCGACTACATATTATGTTTAGCGTACTGCCTTAGGCTTTTGTCGTCTGCCTCAGTTATGGTCAGACCACTTCCAGTATAAATTCTTCCTCGCTGTTTTCAATGCAATAGAGATTAACGCTAACTGATCCTTCAGTGTAATAACAAACGTAACTGTCATCATAGTAGTTATTTCTGAAGGTGACGACATCTCCGTCGTACAGAGGAGCTGCTTTACTCAAGTACCAGTACTGCTTTCCGTTGTAATCCGTTCCAGAGTCGCGACACCGGTCGAAGTACAGTCCTCCGGCGGTCGAGCTGTATAAGTAATGATACCCAGCGGACGTAGTGTTGAGAGTTTTTATTCTAATTCCACGGCTTCCGCCGTCATTAATAATGTAATGAAAAAGGTTGCTTCTACCGAGCGTGCCTGCCGGCCAACCTTTTCTCGTTACAACAATCATATACCGGCCATCAGTCTTATGCTTAATTCTAATCGGAGTGCGTCCAAAGTGTATCTGTTTTCTTAGCTCCACCGTTGCGGTAGCCGTTATGGTTATCGGCATTTCTGTACTGTTCGTTGCGGTCAGCATGTGGTCGTATTCGTACTCGACGCCTGCAATATTGACGACAACCTGCCACCTCACAAGTCTCGTCGACCCTGGGACCGTGAACGTGACCGACTGCTCGCTGGTCCTGTGCACTTCGGATCCTCTTATCATTCTAGACGCAGTTGTATGCTGAAACTGGTAGGAAATTCCTATCGACAGAACCTTCAGTATATCACCCGCTTGTAAATTTCCCTGTGATGCGTCGCCTCTGATGTTGATAGGCACAGTATGACCGACCATGACGGTGTTCTCGTCGGTCATGAGGGTCTTCAGTCCAGTCGTGCAGCGCTTCGTGTATGAGACGGGAACGGGGGAGTTGTTCTCTTCTTCGAAGACCTTTTTCCAGTAGCCGTTCAAAATCAACTCTTTGACTTCAGATGCACTGACTGCAAGACAGACATTTGTGTGAGAATACTGACCTTACTATTCAAACTATCCAGTATACCTATTGAATTTTCTTTATTGATAGTTCTATTTCCAATCTCTTCGTCTACTGTAATTTAAATCCAGATTTCAAGGTTTAAATTCAATATTTTTATAGTGTTGGTTTTTGTTCTGGCTTAAATTGAATAGGCCAATCTAAATCTGACTATAGTCTATATATAGTGTACACTGTAGTTACTGTACAGGGTGTCTCAGAAAAAAACAAGCACAAGAAATATGATTTCTTAAAAATTCATAAATATATTTCTATCAAAATTGCCACACGTGTACAGCGCATATTTCCCCACCTTTCTATTTTCATCTCATTTGCATGTAAGATGGCCATATTGTGGGTTTGCGTGATGGAGATTTTGCCAAATTCAGCAAAATTTAAAAAATCAAAAATCCTAAGTTAGCAAATTGAGGCTAGTCTAAAAAAGCCGAAACCCAGTTTTCGCGTAGATTAAGGACAAGTTTATTTCAACGCATTAATCGATATTATTTTAGGAATAATAAACTATAATATAATCAATCGATAACACTGTATGCCTATTCTCACCACCAGACGCCAAAAACAGAAACAGCAGCAGAGAAAAGCAGAAAGCGATTCGCTGTGACGACATTCTGTCTGGAATCAACGCAGAGACAACTTCTACTTCTGCGCCTTAGAAGAGACTGGTCTCTGGCGTAATTAAATAGCATATATTTATAGGGCTGTGAGTTTGATGCGAATCAGCCACATAGCGACCACCGACTAATGCCAAGAGCAATACGATGTTGGCGCTATAGAAATTCTTTAGTTAGTTAGTAGCTAAGTTAGTTAGGCCTAACTAGTAAGTCAGTCATTAGCTAGTCACATAATATACCAACCATAATCCGGCGTTAGAAAGAGCACAACCAGGACGGTGAAGCATCTTGGATGGAACGACATATCACCAACGTCCAGCTTCTTTTAGAGTTTTCGGCGAAATTTTCGTAGTCGGAAGTTGTCAGACGAAAGGTTTTGTGTCGAACTGCAAGCAGCGTCTTTATTTGATGGAACCACACTGAAGCACTTAATTGCCAAATGGTCGAGTTAGTTGTTTTTAAACCTTTATCTAAAACCAAGCAACTTCATCTTAATTGTACTGACGTCTAAAAAAATTGCCTTAGTAGGTCTACCTGCCGCCATTAGTAACTATCATTTCATGTGGATAGTGATAATCTTCTAATTATTTCTTATCGTCGAGTACGTGTGTCTGTACAAACAAACAACATGATTCTGTATAATAAAAATACTATTTCTAGCATATCCGCAAATTCTCTTTTCTTGCCAATCCAGTTTTAATAACCCGTCATAAAGATAAGGTGCTGAATGATTAGTGATACCTACAGACAGGTTTTATAATTAAAATAAGACAACAGTCAACAGTCTCTTCAATCATATTAGCCGAAACTTAATGACTGTATGACGATAGATGGAATGTGTTATCCTCGTGATCAAACATTGCAATCGGTCATCACAAAGACAACGTTTTAAATGCTTCGTTACCTGAAGCGTTATTTAGACGATGAAAATCAAGAAAAGTGGAGTTTAGGCTTGGACTCCTGTAAGGTGGTTACATCAGTGGTTTTCACACAGGCTTACTTAGCCTCCTAAACCACTTAAAATCACATTATTATTATTATTATTATTATTATTATTATTATTATTATTATTATTATTATTATTATTATTATTATTATTATTATTATTATTATTATTATAAGGTGGGAGGAGGGGTGCTCACGGCACTGTTCAGAAACCGTAGTTTACAAACTTTATATACGGGTGTGATGTCCTCTTCGGGCCCATATGCTTTTCTACCCTTTCCCAATTATATTATCCTGCGTCCAGATGATGTCCCATTTTGTAGCTCCGGCTTCACCACCGTTGAGCTTTTGCATTCTAGAAAATAATTGATAGATCGGCATGATTGTCGGAAGAGGACACGCCATTTCAAAAAAAATAACTTGGCAAATATTCCAGAAAATCATCCATCAATATATAATTGATCTGACTTAGGGACCATCCATAAATGACGCCACGGACTTAGGGGGGATGGGCGTTCAAACATTTGTGACGATGTGTGACGACGGAATGAGGGGGATTTCCAGAAATGTGAAGTCACATAATACTAAATATGTTTTATTAACACTGCAATGCAATGTTACCACAGAATTGAACGTATTTTACCCTTATAATTTATTTTTTTAAAGAATTTGAAAAAGTTTGTGAATATTGTTTCAGCTATAATGATTATAATGAATATTTTCAAACGAAACATTAAATTTGACATTGAAAAGACGACAAGATGACGGGCGTTAACGCGTTGTGACGTCATATTTGAGGAGATCTGACTTTTTTGACGACTTTTGTGACGACGTGTGACGAGGGAAGGAGGTCAAAAACTGCCCAAATCGCGTGACGTTTTTTATGGATGGCCCCTTAGAAAATAAATAGAACTTGAAGGAAGCGGTTAGCCCGAGAAAGAGACAGAGCACTTTGCGGTGCATATAAAGGCCTAAACCCTAGCCGTGGTAGTCGCGGTTATAGGCCCCCTACTCTTAGTGAAATGCAGTGGCGGCTCTAGGATTTGGCAAGTGGGGGCCGTAGGGGTGGCAACTTCTAATCATGAGGGGCCAACCATTTGTTGTTTAATGTATGTAGCATTAAGCATAGGGTCCCAACTGGGGGCCACTGGGGGGCCAGGCACTCAATAGGGGGCACGGGCCCCCTGACCCCCCGGTGGAGCCGCCACTGGTGAAATGCAAACATCATAAAACCCGCTTAAATGACATTGCATGGGCAGGACTTGAGCACATTCAACAGGTTTTTTCTTAAAAGTATTGCAAATTATTTTATTTATTTTCGATTTTATGATAGTAGGTCGTTGTAAATATAATAGGCCTATTTGTGCGTAGGCCCAATTACCTATAAAATGCACCAGAATATATTTCAGAGTGAAAATGTACATGAAAGTAAAATCTATATTGCAATTGTTAGTGTCCATAGACAGAGACGTAAGTTGCACTATATTCAGTGGCGGCGCCAGGTTGTTATCTGAGGGAGGATCTGTAGCAGGGCCTAAAATACTTTGCCAGGGCCAGTGCAGCCAAAGAAATGCTTGGTTTATCAGATAATTAGGCTACGCAATTCATATTACGCATTCCATTGTGTTGATAGATTTAGTTTTCGCAGAGACCTACTTAGCCTGGTAAACCACTTTAATTCACATTATTATTATTATTATTATTATTATTATTATTATTATTATTATTATTATTATTATTATTATTATTATTATTATTATTGTTGTTGTTGTTGTTGTTGCTGCTGATGTGTTGTTGTTGTTGTTGTCCTAAAATCCTAAATCGTCAATTCTTTATGCCATGCACATTACTAAGCCAAAATTTAGAAATACACTTTAGCATCTGTTAACAGTAATTGCATCGTTATCATCAGTAGGCCTATAGCAGTCTGAGCTGACAGTATGTTATAGGGTAGTAGTGATAGTCTGATAGCTGAGCTGAAACTAAACTTAAACATTTTCTGATTTTTGGCAGATTCTTTCCCCGCCAGTCTTCTGTCGTTCTGTGTATTGTATACCTAAAAAGGTTCAGAGATAAAGGGCAAAATTATTGCTACGTGATAACTACAGGCTGTAGTTATCACTTAAATATTGCTGTACTGTAGTACAGTATGCAGCAATTAGAAAACATCATTCAGAAAAATTCAATTTGCTCCATTTCCAGCATAGTTGTGACGTTCAGGCGCTTTGAACTTTATTATTGTTTTAACTTTTTGAACTTTATTGATAAGGCTTTAAAGTTCATAAAGTTCAATTCGAATTATCACTGCAAAAGCCGGGTCATGTGAGAGAAATTGGTCAGCATTTGGATTTATACATGGGGGCGCAACAGGGTGGGCCAGGTGGGTCATGGCCCACCCAATATTTAGGCCCATTGGGCCACAATGTGGCCCACCCAATTTCAATTGGCAAATTACAATGTTTTGTGGAACAAATAACCCCCAAATCCCCAATATATTGGCATAATATTGTCAAATATATAAGAGAGATGTCACAGATGTGGAAAACCATTCAAAATTATTATATTTATATAACCATGCAACTGTTTTTTTTCAATGATCGATTGATCGTAACGGCAAGAATTTCTCGCTGCGCTCTCTTGACTCTGAAATATTGGCCATGTTGGCCCACCCAATATTTGGCTTGTGGCGCCCTCCATGGTTTTAATTCGTTTCATCACTCTTCTAAATTTTTGCATATCTAGAGCCTACTGTATGGCACTAGCATTGTCCAATTTCAAACAGGGTATCAATTTTATCATATTTTTGTGGTCTATAAAACCTGACAGAGAATAGATTTCTGAAAGACTTTGTATAGTGTCGTTTCAAATGGCTCATTATTTTTTGTGGCATTTCGAAAGCTCTAGAAAAAAGTTGAGGCAGAATATATTGACAATTCTAGTACGGTTTGGCACAGCAAAGATGGGGACACAAGAATATGTGGTTTTAATTCGTTTCATCGCTCTTCTGAATTTTTGCATATCTATAGCCTAGCCTACTGTAGCACTAGTCCTTGCTTTGTCCAATTTCAAACAGGGTATCAATTTTATAATATTTTTGTGGTCTATAAAACTTGTAATAGAAGAAACCAGCTCTCTTAAAAATTTCCGAGCTAACATCCCTACTGCTTAATCATCGAGACAAGTGAGAGCTATCCGTTTATTTAAGCATTATCTCGACTAATACAAAAATATCCATGTTCTGAAAAGCGCTTATGAATTTCATCCAAATGAAGATGTAGTCCATCGTAAATCAGAAATAGAGGGATGTTCGTGGGAGAGATACTTTTACACCCCCTAAAACCCCCAAACAACCCACCCTACCCCAATCTGAGCGCAACACCCCTAGTTATGATGCACCTAAGATTCTATCGCTCGCCATAAGTCCATAAGCGGAGGGAGAAGACCCCAGAATATACCAACCCCAACCCCCTCCCAATTGATAATCCTAGAAATAACCCTGGCTCGTGCTCACGAGCCTCACGTACGACTCGATTCCCAAGAATCCAGTATTAAAACCCCAAACAATTGCGTTTGCTCCCCAAGTCCAGATCATATCCCTCAGTCGTTGAAGTTATGGTTATCAATCCGTTCGCTGGATTGATACGGGCGCTCATTCCCGGAACGTAAGCAGCGATTACAGCCGCCAATGTGTCGTCGGCGGCGTTGGGGAATCCGTCGGAAAAAACGTCGGCACACAGCGGTGCCGCTCGGCGACTGAACCGTATAAAAGTGCTATTCTGCGGAGCGGCGGCGGCGGCGGCGGCGGCGGCGGCGGCGGCGGCGGCGGCGGCGGACACGTTGTACCAGCCCAGCGTAGGCTATAATTCAAATCGCCTAGTCCGATCGATTTTCTCCCGCGTCGTTATTATAAATGACCTGTTCGAGGTTAACTGAAGCCCATGGGCACCCACAGAAATTTTTCCAGGAGGGGGCAAAACATAATTGACATGGCTATGTCACATACATTTTTCTAAGAGGGGGCAAAACACATCTTAACACAATGGTCACAGTTAATATTTTAGCAGGGTTTTCAAATTTCAATGGGAAATATTGGCATTTTTTTTCCAGGAGGAGGAAAGTGCCCCCTCTTGCCCCAATGTGCGGGCGCCCATGCTGAAGCCCCGTTTTGAACATTGACAATACAAACGCGCGACTTGCTTTGGCGTTCACTTGCTTCTCTGTGACTTATTAAAATGCAAAGGATAAAAATAAGCTTTCAATAATATACAATATAATCGAACATATATAAAGCTTTAGTCAGATTTTGTCTAACCTATTCTAGCGAATCTCCAATGGCTCCAGAATCATAAAAATTATCACTGGTTCGTACCAGTTGACCAACCGTAGTCATTTCTTCCGATGTCCGTTCATATGTGAGCATTTACTCTAGACAACAGCGCCACCTAGAGAGCTGTCGTTATTTAATTCTTGAAACCAAAGTTTTTGAGGTTGTCGATAGCTCTGAGGACCAGAATTACTGATATGGTTCACTGTAATCCTCACAATATCAAAGCATTTGTAACCGTTGCTGCTATCTACAGGAGTGAATCTGGCAATGTATTCCTGTAATCATCCCAACAAGTTATCGTAGAAATGTGATCGCGACGATGACGCTGTAGGCATAACTCACCTTTAATTTGGAGACAGAACGTTGGAGACAGAACGTCACTGGTTTGTCAATTATATATATATATATATAATATATATATATATATAATATATATATATATATAACTTCCAAACTGTGTGCCTTCATCATTGACGCAGGCATGTGGACACGCCGCCCCCTATTCCGGACGGAGCCGATCGTGAGATTCGTCCAAACCGGTGAGAAGTTGGGGGGGAGCGGGGTGACAAATATGAGTAATTTCGGATATACTGTAGAATAAACAGAATTCAAAGCTCTTCAGACGAGAACCTTTTATGATCGTCAACACTTCGAATATGTCGATGTGCCCCCTATTCTGTAATCCTGGCTACGCCAATGGCCTTCATGTTCAAAACGGGGGTGTATAGAGGGTCTTCACTTGTAGCGAATCACGCTTTCCTAGAGCCGCCGCTGAATAGGCGAAACAGGAAACGGCGAGCGTCTCGCCTAAGCAGGGGCCATCGTGCAGGTTTATTAAAGTCGACGCTTTCAGTTTCTGCGTCTCAGTTTGTTTATCGCCAAACGGCCGAAAAGGCGTAATGCAGACGCTCTGCAGTGTGTCATTCACAGGACAAGCGACACCATGACACCGGGACTACAAGTGAGTTCGGCCAGTTTCAGTGTCGTTTGCCATTTCGTATTATTTATTTAAGATTAAATTTTTGCGTCTGCTGCTCGTCCTTAATTTATTTATTTATTTATTAAGCAAGTAAGTAAAATCTCATAAATTTACTTAGCTCTTTGGAAAGTAGTACAGTAGTATAGCTATTTATTCGTATGCGCTTAATTTTTCTTGCTAGGCTTTAGTCTGGACCGGATCTTCAATGTTTAGCAAACGTTGGCGCAAACTCAATGGAAAAAACGACTGAAGTTGTATTTTTGTGTTTTGAGTAAAACAAAATAATTAATCAACTCTATGCATCCTTATCATTGCTAACCAAGATATCGTGGGTTCTGCAGTTAATGTTATCTTTGAAAATCTTTAAACATTCAATTAAATGGCTTCAGTTTCTCGATATATAAAGCCATTTAGAGTAACTTATAGTATTTCATTTATAGTCTTTTAATAAATTGATAAACTATTGAAATATGGTGCTTTAGTGATATCGGTGCATTTAAGCGATTCAAAATATCTGATCCAGTTTGATTTTAGAATGGCTTGCTCTTGCTAACTCTTGGAAGATTTGCATTGAATTATTTTATCATTTAAGATATCCTTCTAAAACGCCTTAAAACTCTATCAATGCTTTTGATAAGAACCCAATTAGTAACATTTCTAAATAAAAGAATTATATCCGACTGTTTACTTTCTCTCGTAGTACCCCGCCGCAAGAACTTCTAATTGAAAGAACTCTAGCGACAAGGAATATAGCGTAGGCCTACTTCGAGTGACGCACTTGGCCAAAAGAGAGTGAAAAGGTTGAAAAAGAATCGCAAAAGATGTCTCTGAATTTCACGGACGTCGTGAAACAGGGACCGACGAAGATGAGACGACGACGAAACACGACGATGCCGGTAATCATCAAAGTTACTACCTTCGATACCTTCATTACTACACCTATTCTCAATCAATATAATTCAATCAATGAACTTCTATGGCGTCACTATCATAACGCCCAGGGCATCATCCGGTGGCGCACCCAATCCACATATCCTGCCGTTACTCCGATAGTTATAGGCTTATACTACGTTGACGAATTCTGAAATCGACGGCAACAAAGCTCATATAAAAATTGAAATCTACCTAGATTATATGAACTTGAAATAGCCAAAAGACACTGATTAGCAAGATTATGTAATCTAATCTGATGGTTAAATCTTAATGTGCATGAAAGTCTTAGAAGCAAACGTGAAATTCGTCTCTCTCTCTCTCTCTCTCTCTCTCTCTCTCTAGGTCTTTGCCTTTGGTTATTTCACAATGTCTATCGCATGACGTAATGTTCGGAAATCCTATTGAGTCCTTAATGTCAGTGATCTTTCACTGTCAAATGTTTCCAACTGCAGTCGTATATTATTTTAGATGAACTTTTCAACAGCGTTGCTGTATCTCTAGATGCTTTGAAACAAACACTGTCGAATCGAACCAATACGCGTCTATAACGCGCTACATAAATACCTCGCTTATTCTATTATTCTATTTGATATGTAAGGGCAGTGGTGTTGCCACTGGGGGCACGGGGATTTCCGAGGCCCCCTCTTCTATTCTGACTGGGACCGCAAACCGTTGAGAAATATCAGGGGGTAGATGGCATAATCGAAGAGAATACGTGAACATGCGAAAAAGGTCCATGACGACCTTTTCTTTTGCTCGTTGGGAGACTTTTACCAGAAAATGTCGATGTGCACCCCCTCCCCTCCCCATTTGAGAACCATGGCCGCGCCACTGAATTATGGCATTGTGAAGCCACGCATTAGCGTTTCCTTCGTTGTAATACAATATTCAAATGACGGACGTCAGTTAAGACAATTACGTAGCGCAGGTGGCGTTTTTACTGTAAGTACAGCGAATAGTAATAGCCTAGAGGTCGCTGCATGTGCGCACAGTATTATATTCTCACGAGTGAATATAAATGCGTAGATCCGGTTTGACGTCTACTAAGTACATTGCAATTTGTTTCTGGCCTCTAATGTACATATATCCGCTTGTGACATCTTGGCAGTTGGCCTGGGAACGTCTCTCTCTCTCTCTCTCTCTCTCTCTCTCTCTCTCTCTCTCTCTCTCTCTCTCTCTCTCGTCGTGCATCCGGTCGTCGGCGGCATTTACTCTGTCGCTGGCTGTTGAGGGGCCTTTGGTCCCACGGTGTGTTTATCTTGGCACCGTTTAGACCGACCGGCCAATAAGCAGACACAAACACGCACAGACACATTTTCTATGAAAACAGTGAATGTTGATGTCAACGTAGATCCACGTCTGTCTATGAGTTTCAAAGGAGGAGGGGGGGAGGATGACGATGATGATGATGATGATGATGACGATGATGATGATGATGATGATGACGATGATGACGAAGATGATGAATTTATGATGATGACGATGATGGTGGTGATGATGAATGACTTTATGAGCTGATGCTTGCAACGGTGAAAGTAAAACTGTGGGCATCGTTAAAGTCAAACACACATTTGACCGGTCTTAATATTGGACGACTGACAAACGCTGAATAGGATGACAACTGCCTTTGTTGGCCTTTAGATCCTGGAGTGACAGTAAAACCTACGACCGTTTAAACAGTTTAAAACTGTCTAAATTAGATGCGTCAGTTTGCCTTTTCTGTTTAAACGATTAGTATTGGAAAGTCTGAACGTCTTCCGTATTCAAAAGTGCACGAATGGTGCAGGTTATGCAACCAACACGAGGACAATTCACGTTTTTAAGCTACTGGGAATTGTACTTTTTGTAGAATCTGTGGCGGACAAGCAGAAGTTGGAACAGAGGGATGTACAGTGGCGTGCTAAGGTCGTGCGGTGCCCGGGACCAATTATTCAATTCGGATGCCTCCCCCCCTGCAACCTTGAAAAATTGTTGACGGTCAAAAAGGCACCAAGTCAATTTAGATTACCCTATTTGATGTGAATGCCAAATCGATAATTTTTGAGGGTCTCCATAAAAAAGTGTTGAGCAAAAAAGGTTCGCCAAGTCAATTTGGGTGCCCATCTGGTGGATGCCCTGGGTCTGGGCCACCGCCCCACCGCCTCCACCTCCTCTGCACGCCATTGGGGATGTATGAGCGACAGTTGTTTTCAACACAAGATAAATACTACTAAAACACTTAACGTCCAGTTATTATTATTAATATTATTATTATTATTATTATTATTATTATTATTATTATTATTATTATTATTATTGCTATTGCTGTTGCTATTGTTGTAGCAAATAACGGGATATTTTGAATTCTAAAATCTTCTATAGCGCCATTTTAATAGTCGTACCAGTCGATGGTCACTCTTAAGCCGAATCATTGATGCCCTGAAGCATGGGCGCTCACAAGAGGGGCACTTGCCCCAATTGAAAATGCAAATCTATTTTTAACTAATTATATTGTGACCTTTAACCAATATTTCCGCACCAATACACTACTGATACACAGAGTGAAATCGAGAAACTTAACTTTAACTAAAGACTGTGGAATTGAATATATTGAAAACTATATTAACCGTGACCATTGTGTTTCTTCCCTCCCCCCTCCGAAAAATTATGTGTGGGCGCCACTTCCCTAAAGTCAGAGCCATGACGATGGAAAGCCCGGCGGACTGTGTCTTAATCTAAAGACCACGAGAGACTCAGATAAGGAAGGAGATTTCTGCAGAAACGGAAACAAAAATTATGCTAAACGTCGTTATAATAATTATGTTAGATAGCGTCTATAGCTATGATTAATATTTCGTCAGAATACGAATTGCTTTCAATGGCAAAAGAAACTACACGAGAAGACTGGATTTTCCAAATGTTTCTGCTCTTGTCTTTCCCTCTCAATAGTTGCTTTATTGACCCAGTGGCGGCTCCAGGATTTGGCAAGTGGGGGAGCCGTTGTGGTGGCAACTTCTAATCATGGGGGCCAACCATTTGTTGTTATGTATGTAGCATTAAGTATAGGGTCCCAACAGGGGGGCCACTGGGTGGGGGGCAAGCACTCAATAGGGGAGCACGGGGCCCCCGGAGCCCCCCTGTGGAACCGCCACTGTATTGACCAAAGAAGATAATGTGACTAACACACATGGCGCACTCATGCTTGTAAGCTGCAATTCTAATAACTACATGAATATCATAGAATGGGTTTATTACGATGCAGAGGATAATAAAATAAAATAAAATAAAATATACTCGTTTTATGTGCACAGCACACAGTCAACAGAAATGTCCAATCATCCAAATGTTTCCATTTTTCTAATAATCGATCAGAATAAAATAAAACTTTTCTCGCATTTCCTGCGTCTTCTCTCTTTTGCTCTTAGACGGTTATTCGTCAGATTTTCTGTTGAATTTCAGTTCTGGAAATCTCGCTACATAATCCTTCGGAAGTCTTCGAGCAAAGGTCCGCTGCGGATGGAGTGCTTCCGAAGCGAGAAGATGTCCCAGCTGACGGAAAGCGTCCTGAGCGTCTACGATCTGAGGAACGTCCGCTCGATTACGTTTCTCCCGTCGACCGTCAGAAGGAACGCCCTCGCGATCCTCTTCAACGACGAAACCTTCGTCCACATTGCATTCGAAAACGGTACGTCCACGCCATGGCACGCACCCCACCCCACCCCTATCATCATCATCATCATCATCATCATCATCATCATCATCATCATCATCATCATCATCATCATCATCATCATCATCACCATCATCATCATCGATTCGCCTGGACAGCGGAGGTCTGTTGTATTATTACATTAATATTTATTATATTAAATATTATTATTAAATATTATTAAATTAAATTAAATATTATTAAATTAAATTAAATATTATTAAATATATTAATATATTAATATTTTCCTTATGCTCATGGTAATGTCAATTGTCTTTATTTACTGTGAACATGTAATGTCCTTTTTCATTTTTCCACCTTAATTATGTATTATATATATATATATATATATATATATATGTTTATAATCGGATTGATGATTGCTGTTTTCTTTTGGAAATAAATAAACTCATTCAAATATAATGGCACGGATTGAATTCAATTACTTTACAGAAGCTGAAACAATGTCTTGGCAAGTGGCTTTACAGAGCATCTGCCTTCCGTCCACACGACCACTGACCGCTCCGATGGGAATGGACCTGCTCAGCTTCGCTTCAGAATCTAGTAACCAAGGTATACGAAATACACTAACTATAGGCCTACTATACTATCACCCCCCTCCCCACCCCTCATTCGAAGAGCTTCAGAGCGCTGAAGTCTAGACGCAGCTCATGCTACTCTTATACTACTCATGCTCATGATCCTCTCTTGCTACTCCTACTCCACCTGCTCCTCCTCCTCCTCTTGTCCTCGTAATCGCCCTCTTTCAATACTCTATAAGCGAAAACGCGTAGATTGCATTGTTTGCGTTCAAAGGCAAATGGCCTTTAATTAGGCCTAATTAATCAACAAAACAGAAAGAAAAGCATCGGGTTTCCCTTTCGACTTGGCGCTCGTCCGAATACGCTAAACGATAAATCCGTCTCCCCAATTTTATAGACAGCCGTAATTTTTAGACCCGCATTTGGGTGGCCTTTGTTTGTTTCAGACGTTTTCAATGTTTACCTTCTGCCGACCCCCAGTCTAAGCATCAGCGGCGAGTGCCTTTTACAGTGTACCACTGAGACGCTCTACCTGCTGGACGTTGAAGATCCAAAGAAGCGTCTCGTGGGCTGGCCACTGAACGCCCTTCGACGCTACGGGCGAGACAACACCAAGTTCACATTCGAATCTGGAAGGTCAGCGTAGGCCTATACATGCGTTCAATTTTGACGGATGAGATCTCGATTAATATCGGACCTTTTAGGCTTTCATGATCGACCAAAAATCGTTTTAGGTTCCTATAATTTTGCTAGGTTAAAAGGAAACTGCTTTCTAATGATTAGGTCAGCCCTTCTCGAAAGCTTCAAACTTTTTTATTGCAGATTTTCCGTTGCCAGTATTTCTCCTGGTTAATTTTGTCGTCACTTTCATCCTGAATCGCCCCCACCCACCCACCCACCCACCCACCCACCCACCCACCCACCCACCCACCCACCCACCCACCCACCCACCCACCCACCCACCCACCCACCCACCCAATAAGCCCTATTCCAGAATATCTCCCTTAGATTTACGTCACTCATGAAACTTAGGCTGCGTATGAAATGGCTGGGAGGTGTCCAATTTAGAACTCTGTGGATCCAAATCTGGAAGATCAAAGTTGATTATTCTTGAAAGATTTGAAGCATTGAAGTTGGAACAAAGCGAAAATCTGGTTCCTGTCACAGTATTTCTTCAATTTGTTGAGATTTTATACACCGACTGTTCAATAGGCCTGCCTTTGCCTTATATCACGCAGCGAATTAATTATAAATTGTGTTTTTGTTATCTAAAACAATGAACCAGATTTCTTAAGATATGTCTCGTCTCTCTGTTGACTCACTGACCATTCCACAAGTTATTCGTCATGGTTTCATTTTGTCGATGTCCCTCGTTCTCGTACAGTCATTGGTGCTAGTGTGTAGGCCCTACACTCTATATTAAATTGCCAGGAAATTCTATTGCGTGGCATTAGTTTATCATCTCTCTCTCTCTCTCTCTCTCTCTCTCTCTCTCTCTCTCTCTCTCTCTCTCTCTGTGTGTGTGTGTGTGTGACACTGTGTGTGTGTGTGTGCATCGCTAAAATTAGTTCTCCGAAAGTGAAATTAGTATTTCCTACTGACTATAGCGACCAGCCCTGCATGACCAGTAACCCTACAGAGGTTCCCGACTTCTGCTTTATGCTGTGGTGGTGATCTCATCGAAAGACGTGACCACCGCGGCGCTGTTACCAATCGCCCTGCGCAGCTGTGGTCTATTGCGGCTGCTGTGCGTTTTGCTCTTAGGTCGTGTCCGACGGGTGAGGGCATCTTCATCTTCAACACGATTCACGGAGAGGAAATCTATCTGAAGGTTCACAATGCAAGCATCGCCATTTCAGAGGCCTATCGATTCAACGATCGCAAACAGGTAATCGGATATCATCAGCTGTAGTAGCTACGACTATAATAATAGCAACGGTAATAGTAACCATCATCATCATCGTCGTCATCGTCGTCGTCGTCATCATCATCAGTTCGCGAAGCCGGTTGTGGTCGTTGCGATCACCTTCCATTAGTAGTAGTAGTAGTAGTAGTAGTAGTAGTAATAATAATAATAATAATAATAATAATAATAATAATAATAATAATAGAAGAAGATGATGATGATGAAGAAGGGGAAAGTAGTAGTAGTAGTAGTAGTAGTAGTAGTAGTAGTAGTAGTAGTAGTAGTAGTAGTAGTAGTTGTTGTTGTTGTTTTGTGTTTTATTTGAGCTGTATTTTCATTTCTATTTGATAAATACTTAGGCTATTCTACTTCTGTTTCTGACAGTCTCGTTTACTTGAAGAACTCTTTTGTCTGAGAACATATGTCAGTATCTTGACAGTGGCAGAAACATTTTTCTGTATTCTTATTTTCTCTTCCATTCAGGACTTCTTGCCTCCTCCTCCTCGTCGTCAGTTGACCAGAACCGAAACGGTGCCGATACCACCGAGACACTCGACGGTGGACGGCGTGGCGCTGGCACTGCCACCGAGACGTAAGTGCGCTAAATAAATATGTGAAGACTGAGACACTCAATCGGAGAGCAGTTGACATTGACTATATCGGTTGCAATATTGGAGAAATCACTTATGAATGATATTTTCACTCTCTATCTTAGTTTGGTATTAGGCCTATCGAATATAGAAGAAGTCTCACGTGATGCGATGTAGTAACTCCGAGTAGGAAGTCTCAGGACTTGTCTTTCTGATAAATGGGCAATGAGAAAAATAGGGCCCCTAAGATGTGACTAAGAGGCGACATCTGGTAAACGAAAGTGAAATTAAACCTCTCTCATTTCTTATTAATGGTAAGAGAATTCGTCAAGTTTGCTAATTAAAGTAAACCAGTTCAGTTAAAAATTTCCGATGTAAACAGCTAGACAACAGCTTTCCGTCGACAAATATTCAAGAAAATTCTGCGATTCAGGGTTGTCGACAAATGAAACAGTAAAGTGCTCTCGTCTACTGCCAGAGCTTTAAGACAGCGCTATATAAGTTGTCACCCTAATAATAATAATAATAATAATAATAATAATAATAATAATAATAATAATAATAATAATAATAATCTAGGAAAACTGGGTTATTAAATGTTCAGAGTTACTGCAGTGATTAACACACAGGTTAACCTAGCCTCCTAAACCACTTTAAACCATCATTAAGTCACCACCATCATCATCATCATCATCATCATCATCATCATCATCATCATCATCATCGTGGTAAAATAACTAACCAACTTCTTACTTGCTTTCAGAGTCATCCTCTGTGCGTCGTCATAGCACCGTGGATCGAAGAAGACCCCTTCCACCGCCCCCTCCACCTATCCACCAGTGACCTATCCGGCCAGCGACCTTTCCACGCCGTATAGGCCTATCGACGACTTCAACTGCTGGACAGAAATCGTCATTCGGAAATCTCACCGTTAATTATAAACACTTGTTCGTTGGCAAACTGCACCCTGTTAAATTAACATCTTGTCGCTTATTCAGTCAACTGTGGACTATTTTTGACGTGCTAATGACTTCCTAACTTAATAACGCGTGCAGCTATCTCTCTATTGTTGAGAATTGTTCTGTGTTGTTCGACTGGTGGGAAACTAAAGTTTCATAATTGTAGATGTGACGTTTTATTTGAAACGAGGATTTGGAACTTTAAAAGATCCACGCCTACCAGGGGCGTGGCGACGGGGGGGTGGGAATATATCGGTATATATACCCCCCCCAAAAAAAAATTCAGTCTACCTTAAAGTTTTTATATGATTTACACGTGGTTATATGTGGTTTGTTTGGTTTATGTGGTTTATAGTTAAGATTTATACCCACCCAAAATATTTATACCCTCCCAAATCAAATTCCTGGCTACGCCCCTGATGCATATTCGATCGAGTATTGTCCAGTGTTCTATAGGCACTACGAGATAAACTCTTATCGTTGGACTTCTATAGCGCCACTATAGTAATGCTCTGGTAAAAAAGGAATAAGATAGAATATGCTTATGTATTTTCATTAGTTTTTCTGGAAGTTAATTTCATGTTTTGACGAAAATCTCTAAACGCTGTCTGTCATTTTACATTTTCGCTTTACTTCTGCGTTCGACTTTTCAGTAAACAGAACAGAAGTCGTTCATGTAATTTATCTATACTGTATTCCCGATCATCACAGTGGCGAAGGCACTATAGAGGGTCACCGGGGGGGAAGCGGGCCCAGCTATTGGGGCTGGGACCAGCCGGGGGGATTTGTTGCGTAAAACATATGAGAAATTTTTCGGGGATGGGAAAGGTGGTACATTTCTGTCGACAGTGAGGATTTGATAACAGAGAGCTGGCAGAAATGTTTGTCGTTTCAAATCATTTTGATCAGATGCGTTCACTTTTAAGGTTTTAAGGTAATTGTTTAAGAGTTGCAAATGGTGAGCCAACCCAGTAATTGTAAATAGTTTGATAGTATAAGTCAATCAATCAAGGATTTGTTTCCAAAACATTATCATTGAGTTAACATTAATTAAGTTATCATCAATAAAGTCAGAAAAGCCAATTTCTAATCTTCTGCTAATGCAAAGACCGTCTGTTGCTGTGACTGGTCGTTAATTAAGTTGAGCGGTTAAGTTTTTATTAAACGAATGAAGAAAACAGCGTTTATTGTTGAATTAACGAAAATAATGCATGAAAACCCTGAATACTGAAAAAGAAAGTTAAAAAATGTGTCGTTGGCTAAAATCATTCAACGTAGCGTTTAAAATTATTGCCGATTAATTAGCAAAGCGCTTAAGA
The DNA here is from genome assembly GCA_018105865.1 of Metaphire vulgaris. NCBI lineage: Eukaryota > Metazoa > Annelida > Clitellata > Crassiclitellata > Megascolecidae > Metaphire > Metaphire vulgaris. The sequence goes on along the minus strand of CM030837.1, from coordinate 1,425,279 downwards.
TGACACACACCCTCCACAAAAAAAACTTTCTCACCGGATTTGCGCGAATCTGATAGGTGGTCTGGGGCCAGGTTGGGAAGCAGTTGCCCCCATTTGCCCCCCTCCCCGTGGCGACGCTAATGAATTTACGTGTGCTGTCTAATGCCTGTACGGCAGTCTAATGGCGACAGATGGCGACAGTATAGCTTCATCTGTTCCTATTTTGCAGCCGCGTAGTTCATGTAGGATTGTAGGTTAATGCAGATTTGAGCGCTTTGTTGTTGCTGAAATAGCAATCAATAAGTTCAAATTACAAAATTTTATAGCATTAGATGATAAGAAGAAACATGTTCTGCGGATATGTATTGCTAATAACTCAGTGAGTTTATCTGTCTTCAAATCATTGGCGTTTTCATACTCATCTATTCGTACGGTTTGAGCCGTTTGACCTGTATACAGATATAAAAATTAACAACAGCTATCATTTCATATTTAGGAATTAATAATGAGATGAGATGCTTCAGAAACAATGTCATAAAATCCTGTTATTATTATCGTTTGGGATACAGTCCTCGATAGCATCGTGACCGATAAGCTCGTATGGCATTATGGCCAACAACTGCAATAAATGAATGAACGTAATCGTTCGAGATGAAAGACATTAGTTAACGTAATAAAATTTCCTCTTAAGTTTAGCGGACCGGAAGAAAATGTTCCTATTGCACCAGAGACCGGCGCCATTTCAAAAATACTTCTTCCTATAATATGAAAGTCACCGGTGACCCAATATGTCACGAAATGCATATGCATGATTAGTCAATTCTATACAGTTCTCTTGATTCTATACGTGTGTGTGTGTGTGTGTTTGTGTGTTTGTGTGCTGTGTGTGAGTTAGTGTGTGTGTGTGTGTGTGTGTATGTGTGTGTGTGTGGACATATTACAAATTACAAATGTTAGCAAAACTGTATATACTTAAAAACACGGGAAAATATTTCTAAACTTCTAACGGTTTCACTTTTTCTCATTCCGCCAACCACCACTTTTGGAAGCACTGGTCTAGACTATTCTAACCTGTGTGAAAACCACTGTACTGTATATACATTGACAACAGTAGCCAATGGTCGGCAGACTCCTTTAATCGCCAGGTGGAGCTACTCGTCGCCAGTCCCTTGCAGCGCCCTCTGGCGACCATCGTGATCGCGAGACGGGGTTCAATACCGGACCATTTGAGCGACTTAAACCGTCTCGCAATCTCATCTTTCGAGTCCGCCATGGCCGCCGCCGCCGCCGCCGGCATCGAGCGTGGGCCGTTGGCCCCTGGTCCACGGCCGACCGAAGGGCCGGGCCAGTCGGGGCTTTGTTATCGCAAGTGGCCCGTGAGAGCAGCGCGCTCTTGCGGCTGGCGTCGTAAACGCAAGATTAGAACGGTGAATCAATATCAGGCGGGGACAACATCTCGTAGGAATGAAGTGAAACAAGGCAAGATACAAAAAACGCCGTCTCAGAACAGACTGGAAATTCTCCGTAAACGTAGCGCGATGACCTGTCCGTTCGTTCCTCGTCCGTTCCGAGGAAACGAAATTTTTGTGTCGACCGAATTCCAAGATTCCTGAAAACCTTCCGCGGAAGAATTCGATTCGCGAAATAAATAATATTATTGTGTCTCTCGTTATGAAGAATCGTATTTTCTTCGATCGAGTTCTCTTTTCTTACAACTTATAAATAAACTCTTTGATCAGCAGTGATATCCAATGAGCCAATGGAAGTAACATAATGGACAACTTCTAATAAATTCACGCATTCTTTGCCTGCCCCTCATTCTTCCACTCCAACCCTCTCTTCTGTCTCTGTCTCTGCCTCTGTCTGTCTGTCTGTCTGTCTGTCTGTCTGTCTCTCTCTCTCTCTCTCTCTCTCTCTCTCTCTCTCTCTCTCTCTCTCTCTCCTTTCCGTCTTACTCATCATCGTGAGTGTTTATGGAAGGAAGGCAGGCTTTTCCCTTCTTTAGATTTAGGCCGTTGTGCATTCGCGCAGCCTCAGCATCATTTCCGTCCAATGTCTTGCGGGGTGTCTAACAGAACAGCTATTATTCGATGACAGAACCCGGGAACGAGACGGAACAGCGCCGTTTCAGGATAAGTATGCATATATATATATATATATATATATATATATATATATATATAAGTATGCATATATATTCCAAGATATGTATGCATGCATATATATATATGCATAGTATATCCGTCCTATATGCTAATGCAGTCGTACGCTTGATGGCAGCGCGGTCGCTTTCTATTAGCATAAGAAACCCCATTGAATGCGTCGAAGGACATCGGGAAGAGGGGCTGGTGTGCTGCAGCGGCGGCGGCGGCGGCGGCGGCGGCGGCGGCGGCGGCGGCGGCGGCGGGCGGCGGCGGCGGCGGCGAGTACGGCGGACGGCGGCGGCTACGACGCGCCCCGGAGATGGCGAGTACGACGGACGGAAGGGGCTTGACGGAGAGAGAGAGAGAGAGAGAGAGAGAGAGAGAGAGAGAGAGCGAAGAGTTTGGATGCATCCGTCGTCGTCGTCGTCGTCGTCAATTGTTGTGAAATTCTGATTCATCGGATCGGATCATCGCTCGAGGAGGAAAGAGCGATTCTTGGAACTCGTCGGGGGGCGATCAAAGGGGCGGGAACGTCTACGACGCGGAGTGCGGGCGCCCGCCCCGAGGAGAGCGCGGAAAGACGGTCGGTCCTATGGCGGCAGCGACCAGTCGGTCTTCGAAAGCGACTCGTTGCTTCTTCTCTCCTCCTCCCTCCTCCTCCTTCTCCTCTTCGGCGAAGAATGGATGACGCCGTCCTGATCTTTCTCCAAGTTCTTGCAATCGTCGAATTTCTCTTTCTCTGTCAGACAGCACCGACTGGAAACTCAGGTATGTAGGCTCTATGGTGGCATCGCCCCCCCTCAACCGCCCTCTCTAGCATAATCTCGGGTTTTCTCGTTTGAGTTTCGTGGACGAAATCTCGTTTCGGGTAAACTTTGGTTCGAAGAGAACAAAGCGTTGACTTCACCCCATTTATTTACTTATTTATTTATTTATTTATTTATTTGCCTACATTGGTTGATGTCATTGAAATAACTTTCTATGGTATGCGTTACACGTAGAAAATTATTCAAATAGATTGTGACGAGGTCTGTGACAAAACGGGGCAGTTACATTGGCGTAAACTTCTATGAAAAATTGGTGGCTCAGCCCCTATACCTTTCCCCTTCCCTATGGTGACCTCTCAAAAAGTGGGGGCTCAATCCTAGAAGCCCAGTGGAAGTACGCCTATGGCCAGTTATGTTTAGAGAATCAGTCAGCAATCGATGGCTAATAGTTGCAGAGTATTAGAAAACGTATTGCTTTCTGATTGAGAAGAAGTCGGTCCTGCCTGTGTGAATTAATTTTCGCTATGTCGGAAGGGTGAAGGCTTCCCCACCCGCCCACCCGCCCACCCGCCCACCCGCCCACCCGCCCACTAAAGATTAAGTATGCCGTCATTGTTTGTGGTCGCAAAACGTGGTCTAAAAGTTACGATATATTGGGACAAATTGAACAATGGCGTCGAATGCAACGAGGTTAAAAATAGGAGAGAAAACAGAATTTCGCAACAATTCCAAATATTTTATTTTATTAATTGATACTACTATTACTACTTTATATTGACTACTATCACTACTACTACTACTACTACTACTTGTTTTTCACTTTTCTGGAGATAGATACTACTACTACTGCTACTACTACTGGTCACTACTGCTGCCTGCTATCTGCTGCTACTTACCACTACCATTTTACTGCTGGCTACTGCTACTAACCCGAACTGGTTGTGCTCACTGCTACTGACTGCTACTACTGCTGGACTGGAGACCACTGGTATTATTTATTAGATTAATTTTTAAATATGGGAACGACCTTAGCAATTAATATTATAACTACTACTATTGACTACTACTACTAAGATTGCTGTGCTACTACTAATTGGTTTGATACTTTTGGTGCTAACCACTACTACTTAGCTACTACTACTGATAATACTTGCTACTACTGGATTACTATGTCTGAGATAGGTTTGTGCTTTTGACTACTGCTACTACTAGTAGTAGTAGTAGTAGTAGTCTGTAACTTTAAATTCGTTTCATCACTCTTCTGAATTTTTGCATATCTATAGCCTACTGTAGCACTAGCATTGTCCAATTTCAAACAGGGCATCAATTTCATAATATTTTGTGGTCTATAAAACCTGTAATAGAAGAAACCAGCTCTCTTAAGCGCCATCTTATCTCTCAATTGATTTTTTAGACATTTGACAGAGAATAGATTTCTGAAAGACTTTGTATAGTGTCGTTTCAAATGGCTCATTATTTTTCGTGGCATTTCGAAAGCTCTAGAAAACAATTGAGACAGAAAATATTGACAATTCTAGTACGGTTTGACACAGCAAAGATGGGGACACAAGAATATGTGGTTTTAATTCGTTTCATCACTCTTCTGAATTTTTGCATATCTATAGCCTACTGTAGCACTAGTCCTTGCATTGTCCAATTTCAAACAGGCCACTGTTGGCCCACCCAATATTTGGCTTGTGGCGCCCTCCATGACTACTACTACAACTACCATCATCACTACCACTACTACTGCCACCATCACCAGTACTATTATTGTACTAATACTACTACTACTACTACTACTACTACTACTACTACTACTACTACTACTACTACTACTACTACTACTACTACTACTACTACTACTAATAATAATAATAATAATAATAATAATAATAATAATAATGATAATAATTGATAGTAACAGGGTTCAGAGTGGTTCAGTAGGATCTGCCATGCATGTGTGAGAACCACTGTGTTCCACTCTGTCATTCGTTCAACCAGTTCTATTAGATCAATCGAGGATTCAAAATGCGGAATATACTGAATCTATCGCACTCATAATAATGTCGCCACTTCTTGAATTTCACTCACGTCCCAATCACGCAAATTGCCCTGAGACCGAAACCAGCGACGTCCAAGGTGCGTATCTTGTTTCGAACGACGTCATGACTCATGACATCACCTGTGATCAACGACCCGAAAATCAGCCTCCTAGGTGCTTCGTATATAGTTCTTCTCATTCGTCATAATTTCCGTCTATTAAGGAACAGGAGATGCTCGCTGTTTTGCTGCAATTTCCTCCATTACTACTACACAGGCGATCCCACTCACTCGTTCCTCCCTCATTCCATTCGATCCTTCTCTTTCAACCACGGCGGCAGCGGCGCTAAATAAATCATGCTACGAGTCTACGTGACGATTAGATATCGTGTTACGCGGGAAATACATGGGGGCTCCAGAAGGGAGATCTGTGCTTGGAGTGCGGCGGCGTATGATTGATGAAGCGTCACTCCCGATGAAGCATAGGTGTCACGACGCATGACAGAAGACATAAGCGAGACTGACAATAATTCTTCATATTCGCTCATTCGCCGAAAATCCACACAGAGTGTATGAAGGCACTACAGCGAAATGTACAGATAACAGATCAGACTTAGATTAGCGCTTCTCACCCAGTGCAGATCCTATACTTACTGAACCACTATAAATTCTATGCCCTCCTATTATTATTATTATTATTATTATTATTATTATTATTATTATTATTATTATTATTATTATTATTATTATTATTATTATTATTATTATTATTATTATTATTATATCATTATTATCATCATCATCATCATCATCATCATCATCATCATCAAGCCCTTTATGCTTTATGTTGCGACTGCGTTGAGTCTCTGGGTTGGCACGGATATTCGTTGTAGGAGAAAGGATGTCTCTTTTTCATCTCCAGATTATTATTATTATTATTATTATTATTATTATTATTATTATTATTATTATTATTATTTTATCACTGGTTAGTTACTTGTTAGAATGAGATGGTAAGCAATTCTGTTTCTCTCTACCTGAAATCCTTCTCTAAAGCTCGAATACAGCTGCGTGACATCTTTCTGAAAGTGGAAGCGGCAACGCAAAGGGACAAGAAAGACGGAAATGAACAACAAAAGCACAAGAAAAAGGAGTGTGTGTGAGAGACAGAGACAGAGAGACAGAGAGACAGGGAGACAGAGAGAGAGAGAGAGAGAGAGAGGAGAGAGAGTTACGATTTACTTTGTAATTATTGTATGCAAATGTACTCGCTATGCGTCGCAAACCAATGGAGAGTCCAAGACAGAATTCCGGCTATGCATCTTCTCTGTCTGTCTGTCTGTCTCTGTCTGTCTGTCTGTGTCTGTCTGTCTGTCTCTCTCCCTCTCCCTCTCCCTCTCTCTCTCTCCCTCTCTCTCTTTTTCTCGGATCTGATAATGCTCAATGCACGGCATTTTGATGCTTAAATTGGTGATAATATTATTGATGTCTCTTGATGAACTATTACATGCTTGATAATTTGCTAAATAGTTTCTATCTTCGTGTCATCATCATCACCATCAGCAGCAGCAGCATTATTATCATCATCATCATCGTTATAAAATACATCTATACTGCGAAATCGATTCAACAAACATTCAATATAATTAATTAGGCCTAATCAAAGACTAAGAATAATGGAGAAGCTACATCACTATACTTGGTCTGTGAGTCATCTACTTCCGGTAGAGCAGTATTCTAGCACCAGGCGGCGACAGAATCACCGCAGAGCTCATTGTCGCCACGGCACAGTGACGTCACCCGAGCACAAAATCCGATTTATGTGGCGCCGTATAATTTGACAACGACGACGACGACGACGATGCTTGAGAATTCGCCGTCTGGCATTAGACCCGAAAAGACGGCGGCGGCGGCGGCGGAGCCAGGGAAAGGCGGGCGGAACCAGGCAAAGGCGGCTTAATGTACGCGGAGTCCGTGGCGGGCGGGCGGGTGGAGGGAGTTGCTGATGGCATGAGCGTGCTTACGTCCGGCAACCGCTGGCCGAGGGATTAAGGGTCCCCACCCCCACTCGGGAGGATTAGAGAGACGGTTTGCCGCCGGAGAGAGAGAGACGAGAAGGGGGTGGGGAGAGGGAGGGAAGGAATGAGGGAAGAGCTCATTACCGGAGGATCGGATAGATGGATGGATGGATGGAAGAGATGAAAAGAGATACGGAAACGATGAAAGGGCTGCTGAGTCATGAGAGAAAATTTAAATTCGACATATAGGATGCGTCGTTGTCATGGTAACGCCGGTGATTCCGTGGAAAATGTCGGTGTCAGCGGTCGACCTTTACGACAGAGAACCCAACGGAAAACCACGGTCCCCTCTTCCATCCCACCCCACCCCACCTCACCCCCAACCCCCGCAGCAACAAAATCGCAATCAAGCGACAAGAAGAAGTGGCATTCCTTTTTGCTGTATTTTTCCGATTAATTCGGGGGGGAGGTCTGGATGGTGGTCTCTTTGTTACCGGTCTTTTTGCCGGTCAAATCTCTTTTATGCTCGCCGTTGGGAACAATTTGTGGATGATTCGGACGATGTCGCGTAGTTCTGGCGGAAATACTCCTGACGACAAACTCTGCCTGGATTTGTTGATGGGGATTTTTCGTTTGGCGGGGGCGGGGGGCGGGGGAAGGGGGATAAAACGACGCGTATTGAAAATGTAAATTGTCGTCGAAGTGTTCTCGAAGAATCGACTCACTGTCAAACCTGGTGACCAAGATTACTATGTTCTGAATGACGGAAATTCTACGCTGGTTCCTTTTCAGTGTTTCTCTCTTTTGACAAGATACAGGCTCGATAATATTATGTGAATCATCAACATGATCCAAATAGATTTTTGCGGCGCTAAATCCGAAACACGCCAATTGTTGCTGGTCAGCACTTTACGCCACTGAATAAATTCTAAAATTGAAGGAGGGGGCTGTTTATGTCCTGCACTTCGCTTGAAACGAATTCTGAGACAGTACCGCAGTTCTCAGGTTTCCACCACCACAGGAGGGCAAAGCTTAGCGGATACTAAGGATAATAAGCCTCTGCTACATCAGAGACCATACTAATGGTTCCACAGTCTTAAGACAATATTACGTTGAATAATATTTACGGGATTCTTAAAAGGCATAGGCCTACGTATGTAGCTGAAGCAGCGCTCTCAGAGTAAGTAAGGACAGTCAGTCCGCATATGGTGTCTGATGGAATGTTACCATTTACCAATCTGATTGGGATGGATTGTCCTGTCACGTCGCTTGCCCCGGCGACCTACGCCGTTAGAGACGAACGCACGTCAGTAATTAAGTATCGATCACAGTTCCTGCTAACGGCCAATGTCTTGAAACCGGAGAGAGAGAGAGAGAGAGAGAGAGAGAGAGAGAGAGAGAGAGAGAGAGAGAGATTTAACGGAAAACGAATTCTTAATCGAATACCGTAATTACCTGTCTTACCATTGTGGAGCCATTCCATTTTGGATCTGACCGGACGGGGGGAGGGAGATTACGATTCGACTTTGGAGCGATGTCGAGCGCATGACTAAAGTCGTGGCGCTATAGAAGTTCTTCGGTGTGTTTGGTTATTGTTGAAACAGAGATGGGGATGGATTAGGTGGGCTAGCGATACCTGATTGGTCACACGGGTTATGGGTCAAGGGTTCTGAATCTAAATCCCATTATTATCATATTGTCTTGTTCCTGCATTATTGAAACAATTGAGCAATTTCTTACAGAAGTTAAAATATTGGTTAACCTATTATTATTATTATTATTATTATTATTATTATTATTATTATTATTATTATTATTATTATTATTATTATTATTATTATTATTATTATTATTTTAGATTGTGAATCGCTATATTCCATCTGGTCTTTTTTTCAAATATTATTATGGCTTTGTGCGTGTATTCTCATTATTTTTATTGCAGTATAGGGGACTAACTAAACTTTTTTCTAGTCACACACACATATAAACACACACACACACACACACACTTTCTCTGCATTCTCGTGTTGTCGTTCCTGATCAAGTCTTCACTGCCTCTGCTCTGGAGCGTTGTCTTGGTTTTATGTCGATGTTTTATCCGCGGCAGTTATCGAAATGTCCGCGTGCAATGGCCGCCGCCAGCCTCTAATTCCTTCGATAGAGCCGCCTCCTTCTTCTTCGTGCCCTCGAGTGCCGTTACGGGTCTGCGCCGCCTTTATTGCACCTGCGTTTCAGTGCGCGCAATATTTAAGTGCAATTTTGCGCCACACACACACACATATATATACATATATATACATGTACATTTATATAGCGCCCTTAGTGCGTTTCTCTCGGGAACGGAGCGTGAAACCATGAGCGCCTCCTTAATAAGGAGTAATTCTTCGATAGAGATTACGAACGCAAGAGCAGAAGTTACAGTATCTATCGTCTGCAATTTCAAGTTTCACACAAAGACACGCAACCGCTCTCATATAGGCATAGGCATGTATACATGTGACCAAACAGGCAGACGTAGGTCTACACGTATATAGCGCATCGTATTGTATGAGTTTGCAAATTTTTATACATCGCTGTACATCGCTATATTGTTGAATTGTTGTACACCTTGTAATTAATTGTACATCGCATCGCAGTTGTTGTTGTTGTTGTTGTTGTTGTTGTTGTTGTTGTAATACTTACAATATTAATAATATATGTACTATCGAAATTATTGTATACCAGTAGTTGTGTAGGCCTATTTTGCAAAAACTTACCATAATCATAGATGAAATATCTTTTCTCTTTCGACTATCTGCGATCTAATAGGCCTAGGTAATGCCCGATGTATAATAGCTGAATGCCTTCACAATCAGTCGCAATCGATTCCTATACGATGATAATCTTTATTTCTATCGTGCACATGGTCCATGTCTTAGTTATTTCAGAAAACTGTTACATGTTTACTAGACCCACACATTGTACATATATACCATATATATATATATATATATATATATATATATATATATATATATATATATATATATATTATATATATATATATATATATATATAGATATAGAGAGAGAGAGAGAGAGAGAGAGAGAGAGAGAGAGAGAGAGAGAAAGACGGAGAGAATATAATATATATGTGTATACAAACACTTTGAACTGTCGTATGAAGTGTTGCGGGACTGTTTTTCGCTGCACTGGCGATGCATGCGATTGAGAGTGAAAAGAACGGTTAGCGTCTCACTTAATGCGAGAGAGATAGAGATAGAGAGAGAGAGAGAGAGAGAGAGAGAGAGAGAGAGAGAGAGAGAGAGAGACGCAATCGACCGAATGCAGAGGATTCAGTGCAGCTGCACTTTCGACCTTCACTCGAAGCTGTCAACCGTCGCACTTGAAACTGCAATGACGTCATCGAGATCAGCGCCGATCACGTGACGCACGCCGAAACCCAATCAGACCGACGACAGAAGGCGGGACCGGTCGCCGTGGTTTATGAGCGAGCGTCGTTCTCTCTCCTCCTTCTCCTCCTCCTTCACCTCCTGCTTCTCCTTCTTCTTCTTCTTCTTCTTCTTCTTCTTCTTCTTCTTCTTCTTCCTCCTCCTTCTTCTTCTTCTTCTTCTTCTCCCTGGTGACTAATTGCTGTGCATTTATCCAAACGTCGTGTGCGGACGAAAGGGGGCGCTGTGGTCACTTACGAAGGAAAGGCAGACTGGACAAGGAAGCGGACGGAGGAAGCCCTGGTCGGGGGGGGGGGGGGGGGGTTGGCACTCCATATCCGGTGGTCGTAGAGATAATGATGGATCAGGAAAGGAGGACAGGCAAACAACAACACCGGGAACAGGAAGGAAGGAAGGAAGGAATGCACAAGGATATGGAGAAGAAAGAGACAGATATGCAAAGTGACAGAGAGGCGCACAAATAATGCAATTCGTGTACGCAGAGAAAGAGAGAGAGAGAGAGAGAACGAGAGAGAGAGAGAGAGAGAGAGAGAGAGAGAGAGAGAGAGAGAGAGAGAGAGAGACGGAGAGAGAGAGAACTCTTGGACTGGACAAGGGACTGCGTGTGAAATACAAAAGAACCTACATCTTTTTTGTTTATCTTGTTGAAAACGAGTGGCGCAGATAAAGAGCTGAGCACAACGCTGACAGTAAGGATGTTTTTATCTCTAGAAGAGCAAAATCAACTGCTTCTAATCAGGGCCTTTTTAAGGTCTTTGTATAAGCCTTGGGCACTGGGCACTCTCATATTCAACGCAAGCGAGTTCGACACCGATTTGATGATAAAGTTGTGGATAATACAGATCCGATTATGAAATTGAATAAAACAGTGGCGGTTCCACGTCGGGGAGGAGTGGGGACGCATCCCCCACAGGCCCTTTTTGATTGTGAAACCTATCTTTGGGTAAAAGTTTAGTAAAACTACGGAGAAAAACTGCGGATGACCTTTTTGTTGTCGACCTATTTTTTGGTAAAAGTGTAGTAAAATTAGGGGAAAATTCCTTTTGTCAGCCTTTTCGGCAGCTTATTGAATTGTTTCCTTCTCTTTTCATCCCCCACCCAACTTCCTATGAATTAATTTCATCCCCCTCACCAAGAAATCCTGGAACCGCCACTGTAAGTAGAGTGCTAGATTACTAATGGCATATTTCATAGTCAGTCTTTCCTGAGATGTGAGTTTTATCACCGAGATGGGAAAACGGCGAGCAGCTTACTCGACACTACAAGAAAAGTTCAACTTCCTTCTGTCCAGATCTCTGTCAACCGATGGGTTGGGTTAGGTTTTGTGAATCTGCACCAGTTATTCTGTTAACCACGTTAAATATAGGTTTTCTGTTTTCTGCGTTGACAAAGTATTAGATTCTTGTATTATGTCATTAAAATGGCGCCATATACGTTAGCCTACATTCCATCGTAGGCAGTGCATTCCGAAGTCTGTAGTAAACAGTGGGCAATAGCTATTCAGATAGATCAAATCATGTGAACGGCTGTTGTTGACTTGTTTTGACGCATTCCTTTTATAAATCGACCACTGCCAGTTGACAATAGCAGGGCTGGATTAACCATAGGCATACTAAGCACGTGCTTAGGGCTCCATGAGAGAAGGGGCAAACAGTTTTACCTGTTATGTTTCTCAGTCAAATATTTTGCGATCTAGTTTAATAAATTTATTAATCAGTCGCTTTGTTCTGATCGAAATTCCATCATAACAACTATGCAAAAGACAGGTTGGATGCCTTATCTCTACTATATAATTATAGATTTTCTTCATGATGTTTGTCCTTGAAAGAAATCCTTTTATAGCTGTGTGTGTGTCTGTCTGTGTGAGTCTGTGTGTGTGTCCTCAGTAACTGTAATTGTGTTCCATCCAGTCTTGTAACAGTGAACTATTCTTCTTGTCTGTAAAGACTGATCAAGCGAATCGATGTCCAGCAGCGTAGCCAAGAGGGAGGGGGTTACCTCTGGCTACCGACGAAAATTTTTTAAATGTGCTTCCGTCTATTTTTAACTTTCTGACGCGGTTTGGGGGGGGGGTCAAACCCCCATGGCTGCCGACGCAACGTGCTTCTTTGACCAGTCCATGTTACGGCACTATGGAAGTTGTTTCGAATACATGCATACATACATTGAATTAAATGCATCACATCACGGCGACGCTGGCATTAATACAATCAATGTTTCTCAATTATGAGAATGATGAATTTCCGGTTTGTTGCAATAACAACTCGAAATAAGCAAATAACTATTTATGTGCTTGAATGTAGGCCCTATGTATGTTTTTAAAATTGCGATTGTACTTTCACGTTTTTGTATGGATGGGTTGGATTGGGTTTGGGTCAGAAAACATGAATTTTGTTTGGGTTGAGTTGGGTTGGCAATTTGGTGGGTTGGGTTGGGTTTGGGTTGAGAAAACCGACCCATGGACAACTCTGCGTTGGAGACATAACGTTGGAGTCTCGAAACACTTAGAAATGGACCCAAGCTACGCACGAAATCATGGGAAATATTGAAGCCTATAGCCACACACGGTACAGACGTTCACATTTACACACAGACGAAGACACGGACTGATGGAAAGATAGAGAGGCAGTTGCAGAAGAACTAACAATACACGCCCATAGAATATTAACGATGATAGATCAGAAAGTGGGAAGATAACTGTCTAAATGCATATAAATTCACAAAACAAGGACATCCGAACACACACAGTGACACACACACACACACACACACACACACACACACATATATACATATATATATATATATATATATATATATATATATATATAGGCGTGATTCGATGCATGAATATTTTTTATCGAAACAGCTTTTCGCGGAATCGTCAGATAGGCCAGAATTTATGACGGGATGAATCACAGCAGAGGAAGTTTCAGATAAAAATTACCGTTAGACGATCTGAAGGCAAATGACTGCTGGATTAATAATAATAATTATTATTATTATCAGGGCTTTTTTTCCGTGGGAACGCATGGGAACGGCGTTCCCAACCTTTTTGCCAGATTGTTATATAATTATGGATATGTTATAATGACTTAGGAACGTACAGGTAACACCTGTTTTGTTGATGAGCAAAAAGGATTTCTTTTTCCTAGAAAAAGCTTTATTAAATGCTGAATGACGAACTAACTTACAAAAGTTCTGCTTTTAAATGCAATCAGCAGATTCACTTATTTAGCTCTCTGGAGATCTTCACATTCACCAAGCGGATAAATGACAAAGAGGATAAATGACAAAGAGGATAAATTTGTATGAGGATAAATTACAATCAGGATAATTGACAAGAAAGATAGGAGGATAAATGACACGAAGGATAAATTATTACAAAGAGGATAAATGACCAGGAGGAAGAGAGAATAAAAAATAAGAACGATAAACGACAAAGAGGATAGATGACAAGAAAGGTACGAGGACAAACGACACGAAGGACAAACGACAAAGAGGATGAACGACGGAGAGAGGATAAATGGCAGAGGATTCCACCTTCTGCGTTAGAGGATTATTGACCGCTAGTAAACTAGAAGATTGATTTTTTTATTTCATGTTGAATTGTTGACCAGAACGTTAAAAATCCAAACAGTTAAATCAGTAACAACTGGAACTTAATTGTTGTATTTATTAGTAATTAGTAATTTGGAATGCACGCGTTCATGCTCTTTGACAAGATTTTATAACGTCTGCATTTTTAAAAATTCCGCCTGAAACAAATCTTCTGCAAAACAAAAATATGTGTTTAGCATCAATGAATTCCATAGCCCTCCCCATCTTCACACTCAAAGTGCTTATACACAACTTCTAAACTCCATTATTATTATTATTATTATTATTATTATTATTATTATTATTATTATTATTATTATTATTATTATTATTATTATTATTATTAGTGAGCTTATATAGCGCCATCTTAGTAATGCACTTGGCATCATTCGATGATCACTGTCATTCGCTGTCATTGGAAATCGGAAAATTGAAGTCTGTTTAAAATATTTTAAAATATTGTTACACTATTTCCGGATTATGACAATTAAATTGCTTCTGATCAGAAATTAAAACTGAAATATCAGTTTCGGTTTAAAAAACACAACTAATTTAGCGCATTTTATTTTTAGTGATTTCCTTCGTTATTCTTATTGATCTGTTGTATTCCTTATATAGTATAGTGTTAAAACTGTCCTTTCAAATTCAATGCCATATACAGTATATATGTGTAATTGTGTATATATATATATATATTTATTTATTTATTTACTGTATATACTGTATAATACATATATGCACACACATTTATACGAGGACAGAATCTTTTGTATATATATATTTAAGATTCTGTCCTCATATATATGTATATATATGTGTGTGTATATATATATATATGAGGACAGTATCTTTTGTCCCTTTCACCTGTCCTCTGCTCGCGAAGCAGATGTGTCCTTCAATCCTTCGAGTGTCACGCATTCGTTTTACGCACACAAAGTGCGAGTGACTGATCATGCACGGTGAAGGTTTTGTCGCGTGGACTTCCTATTTCACTGCGCATGACAGGAAATCGATTAGAGCGGAAGATGGCGCTTCTGCTGCTGCTGCTGCTGCTGCTGCTGCTGCTATCGGTCGTCTGCCAAACGACTGTCGTTCATTCGTCCGCTTCGGTCCTCGCTCGTTCCATCAATCAACGTGCCTTTTGTTCGTCCGTTTTATTGTTGCCTTGAATCTCGTCGTTTTCCCCCTCAGCTTCAAGTTTAGTACAGTAGAACTTCGTTATAACGGACTCGGTTACACTGTAGTCTGTAACTCGGTTGTAATGCAGCGCAATGTACGGTCCCGTGTGATGCGCTAGCGTATTGGACGGTACTGCATATATAACGTATTTCGTATTAAACGTACTCAATTAAATATAGACGATAATTTAGCCACTAGCGATGAATCAACATCTTACTTACAAATCGTGGAACTTTTGGGAATTGGCAGAATTTGCTCTTTCCCTAAAATAACTGCATTTTACCCCCAAAAATTTAAAGTTTTTGCCGCTAGAGAGGGAAAGAGAGAGCCAGACAGACAGAGAGAGACAGAGACAAAGAGAGACAGAGAGATACAGCGATACAGACAGACAGTGCGTGTGTGTGAAAGAAGGTAGGGAGACAGACAGACAGAGAGCGTGTGTGTGACTGTGATGGAGTGGCATCTGTCATGTCGCAGGATTCCTGCTTTGAGAATAGCGTTCATTACCTTTTGTCGAGACGAATTATAATATTAAAGCCGGAGTTTCGAACGTTCAGATCATTTCAAAACGGCGCATTTCAGCTTTCCTATATAATTCCTCCTTATAATTATCCGCGGATGGACGGACGGAAGACCACGATGAGTCTTCTTGGTTCCTGGAATGGACGGCTGTCCAGTGTCCAGCGCATAATACCCTGTGTTCACTGCTTTAGGATTCGATGCCTTTGAAAGGCGATCTACCGAGTGAGTAGGCCTAGGCCTAGGCCTATAGGAAACGAAGATTATACAGTCAACACGAAAGCTAAATCCATATACAAACTAGATCTCTCTCTCTCTCTTTCTTTCTCTTTCTTTTTTTCTCACTGTCTCCTCCTTATTTTTGTCGTTAATCTCCCTTCTAAATCCCAGTTTGTCGTTGGATCGAGTGAGAGAATTCTGGGGCGCGAACGCGGCATTTGGCACTCGGGAAAGACCGGGTTTAGCTGTGGAATTAATGGAGTCAGTCCCCCCGCCCCTACATGTGCTTCCCAATGATTAAGCCTTAAGCAAGAATGGTTGCCACGCACGGCGAATCCCCCCTTGATCGACTGAAAAGAGTGGTTCTCGCATGGATGTAGACCGTGGAATCTGAAAACGGAAAGACTGTCCGCAAACAGAACAAGGAAGAGCTGACCGCTGAATCTAAAACTATCGACGATTAGTCATACTACATCGGAAAATATTGACTCAGTTATCCATTTGCCGAGTCACATAGGGGTCACTGAGGCCGAAGAATTGGGGGGGAGTGGTGGTCCGGGGAACGCTATTCTGTGAGATTTGTACAAAACCGACAAGAAACTTTTATCGGAGGGAGGGAGGGTGAGTAAAAATTAGTTGCAATATAATATTCTGCAAAATTTTGCACAGATCAATAAATTTCGCCTGTATTAGTGCTATGCCCCTATTCTTGGACCCCGGCTACTCCGTTGCAGATTTCCCTCTTTAACTTACTTACACCTTTTAGTGTGTTCTTCTCTGGAAATTCATAACTGCTAATGTAATGTAATAGAATATTCGTATAGCGCCTCTCTTGAAGTGTTACGGCTGCGATTACTTCCTATTGCTAAGGTTCGAACCTGCGACTTGAATTGTCTCTGCTGTCAATCTGCCAGTCAATCCAATCATCACGTCTGCTCAAAGTCGAAATGGCGCGAAAAGTCGATAATGATGATGATGATGATGATGATGACGATGACGACGACGACGATGATGATTTGATATTGGTAACGACTTTTTTGTCTTTAGATCTCGCAAACAGTGGATATGACAACAGCGGAAGACAACATCAGCAACTGACCGATTACATAACATACTACGAACCCCTCAACTACGACGCTGACATCCTTCGAAAAGACCACCACCGAGTAAAAAGATCCTCCAACGACCAACAACTACAACTGACAATGCACGCATACGGAAGGTCTGCTGCTGCTGCCACTGCTGCTGCTGCTGCTGCTACTACTACTACTACTACTACTACTACTACTACTACTACTACTACTACTACTACTACTACTACTATTATTATTATTATTATTATTATTATTATTATTACTACTACTACTACTACTACTACTGCTACTACCACTACCACTACCACCACTACCATTAGGTCTACTATTACAACGACTAGCAGTAGTTGTGCTTATTATTATTATTATTATTATTATTATTATTATTATTATTATTATTATTACGGTTCTGCTGCTGTTTCCACAATTTGTTAAAATCCATGTTTTTACGTTTTCTCAAAAGAGCGTTCAGGATTCGGCTGAAGAGAGATGTGAGCGTCTACAGCGAGGACTTAGTGGTCGAGAACAGCGCCGGTCCAATCGACTTCGACACCAGCAGAGCCTACAGAGGTCACCTAGAAGGTCAATCTCTACTCAGGACACAATCGTCGTATTGCCCCTACGCAAGCCCTATCTATTTAGTGGTGTCCATTGATTACGCGAACAGAACAGTGGCGGGGGTTTGAAAAATTTTGACAGTTGCTGGCAGGGGTAGGGGGGGGTCAAGACAAGTTGACACGTCAACGACTTATTTTTTACAAATAATTAAAAAATATGAAATTTAATGAAATACTATTTTGTGCAAAGCCTGACAAGCAAATTAAGGCCATCACCACATTTAGAGACTTGATGAGCAAAAAAGTCATCACCGCAAAGTTCAATAATAACTTTTTAAGGGGATCCATCACTGATCTTAAAGGGGGTCAAAAGTTTTTTGCATAATATTAGGAATTCACTGAAAGTTGGACAGTTGTTGACAGGGTAGGTGGTAAAAAATTTTCGGAAAATTGTTGACGTAATTAATGGACAGCCCCTCAGGGGAAAAGATTGGCCTCTAACTGCAGTAACAAGGCTCCTCCAAGGACTTCATTGGATCAAAACTAGCGAGAAATATCTGACTGTAGCATTTAAGCAGTGTTTTGAAGCTTGCTGCTTTGGTTTCCTTGCGTGTCACTATAAAGGAGCTGTTCTTTCATTTAAACACAGCGCCATGTATTCTAAGCGACCAAAGACCGATGCACGTGCATTATTAATCATAGTGGCGCTATAGAAG
Organism: Metaphire vulgaris; assembly: GCA_018105865.1. Lineage (NCBI taxonomy): Eukaryota > Metazoa > Annelida > Clitellata > Crassiclitellata > Megascolecidae > Metaphire > Metaphire vulgaris. The sequence continues at coordinate 1,406,993 of CM030837.1, read as the reverse complement.
TTCTGCGATTGAAGAGGTATAGCTGCAGGACGAATGAATTCGAATCCGTGTGGTTAAACCACTCTGCCAATTATTTTGTCTTGTGTTTTTTCGTCTCTTGACCGCTCTAAGTCAACGGCGAGGAGATAGATTATTCTGGCGAAGACCGGAGTTTCCTAACGAAATTAAAACCCTTCACCCGGTGTCGTTTGCCCTTTGTCGCTTCCGTCAGTCGGACGCTTGACCGATCGATTCCCCCCGCCCCGCCCAGCCCCCTCCCTTTGTCCCCTCCCCACAGGGCCAATGAATAAACCGCGGTTTAGATTAAATATTTATATAGCGCCAGTGTTCTCGGTACGGCTCGGCGTTTCCCAGGCCGGACGAACGCAAACTGACAGGGAGAGAGACAGACAGACAGACAGAGACAGAGAGAAAGAGACAAAGACAGCGAGAGAGACAGTGAGAGAGAGAGAGGGAAAGAGACGATGAGAGAG